>NPFG01000197.1:0-67071 GCA_002288965.1 Xylaria sp. MSU_SB201401 | reverse complement strand
GTATAACTAATATTATATATAATATTATATTATTAAAAGTAAAAGTCGTAAACCTTTAAAAAGTAAATTATAAGCTTAATAAATATTATTATATAAAAAAACTCGATTATAAGATAAAGGATTACTTATTATATAAAAGGTAAAAGATTTATAGGCTGTAAAAAACATTATTATATAAAAAGGAAAAAAAACGCGCGCTTAGCATTATAAAGCTTATAGTAAACCCAGCTATAATACGTAAACCTGTTAAAATAATATAAAAACGTTTAATAAATCCGATTCTAAATAGTTTATATTAATTATATAAAGGGTTATTAAATTATTTTAAAATATATATATAAAGGTTTAAAAAGTAGTTTATTTAATTAAATAGCCCGCTTATATAAGAGATGCGTTAACTAGATATAACTGCGTTATACTTTTTTAATAATTATAATAAAAAACTAACTATTTCTATAATCGCTATCCAGGGTTTATTTGCAACTATCCCAATTTGTATAGGAAAATAGTAGGGTTATAGCTATAGCCCCGACTATAGC
The DNA here is from genome assembly GCA_002288965.1 of Xylaria sp. MSU_SB201401. Classification (NCBI taxonomy): domain Eukaryota; kingdom Fungi; phylum Ascomycota; class Sordariomycetes; order Xylariales; family Xylariaceae; genus Xylaria; species Xylaria sp. MSU_SB201401. Next base: position 66,532 of record NPFG01000197.1, on the reverse strand, counting down.
CATGTTGGGTTTAGTCAAACACCTGAGGATTTGACCTGACAAGGATGTCAGTCCCGACACGATGCAAAGAGATAAAGCATGATGGATAAACGGTGAGGTGCAATGTGGGAGCAATATGGATGACTGGGCGCGGTGCGCACATGTATGCCTTCGAGCTCTGTCTCAGGCCGGTGGAAGATGGCCGAGTGGAGGTGGGTATAAGGAATACTAGGGACATACTAGACAAGCATATATTATCTTCTTCTATTGGTCCAATGGCATGAGGCCCCGAAATAATTCGTTCAGTGTCAGGCCACCTCTCCCTCCTCTCATCCCTCCTACTGAACCAAACCGAACCGAACGAGTTGATGCTCTGCCCGGTCATCCATGCATTTGCGTCTCCTCTCCTTCTTCAGAAACAGCTCTATATAGCATGCTCTTCTTTCTGTTTACAGATAGACAGATTGTGCCGTCGAGGATCTAAGCATGGTCTTTGGGCCCTCTTCCCTCCCTTACACCAACAGCACGAAGCACGACGTACGCTTCGTTGCGTGAGGACTAGACAACACGCAAGCCAGTGATGCCCGTTTCGAGTGCTGTTTCGAGTACTGTTTCGCCTCAAACATTGACTGGCTGACTGACTTTCTTCCGCACCCTCGCATATTCTAGTTAGGCCGATCATATAATGTCTCATCAGTCGAGGCCAACAGCTCGTTCAATGTCTTATTTCCCAGCTGTTTCCCACTTAACGTCGACGCATGGAGTTGGCTGGTTAGACATACTCTCATTCCTCAGCATCAAAGAAAGCATCGTTACTCTCCTCAGTATCCGCTCTCTTCATGCTCGAAGGCGCATTGTTGGTCTTCGCAGAAGGTAAGTTCTCCTTCAAATCTCCCGAGAAATCAAGAAGGGGCCCATCAGCTTTCTGACCAGTTGATTCTAGCAATATTGCTGATATCGGAGGAAGGATGTCTCGCAGTTTTCGTTGATGGCGGACCCGTTTGCACTGGTGCCGGTGCTGGAGTGTGGTTGTCGTTGTCGTTTTGGCCAAAGTCGATCAGATCTCCGCCTTCCTCGTTAGCTGGGATCTTGGTGGTACGCGGAGACGCGTGGTGAGGGGGTATCACTGCTTCGTGGGCGACCTGGCCTTCTAATATAGGATAAATGCTCATGATCTGTTCCGCCTGCTTTTGTGGCGTATCCCCATCTCTGTTTCAAAGTAAATAAGCGTATGCCAGAGATGTTTTGAGATCTTATGACTCACATTGTCGCATTAATAATCCATTCCAGCTTTTCCATGTCTTCGTCCCGGCCGTCAACCTCAGGCTTGACCCGTCTGAAAAGTTTGGGATGCCATTCGACACCCGCTGCTGCTCTCTTCGCAGCTTCTTCTCGCTGCCGGTCCTCGACCTTGGTCTTCTCATCGGTAGCGACTTCGTGGTTCTTCTCCTTGACTGCCCGTGCCGTCTTTTGCCATAACCTCTGTGACTCGTGCTCATGCTGCTCTTCGATAGGTCGAACCTTGGGCTTGGAAGGTTTCATTTTCCTAGCATCGAAAAACATCTCCTTCTTACCGTTCTATGGCATCGTTAGTTCCAGCCACGCACTGACTAGCCAGAGCAAATCCCTAGCGGACTGTAACTTACTCTTAAATCTCTGACGAACATTTCTTCACTCCAGAGGCCCGAGATCTCGAATAATACCTGACCAGTCTTTTCGTTTTTTATAGTACCCCCAATCGCGTTGTACGTACCGCCAACCCAGCCTTTCACCTTGAAGTCGACGTCGGCAGTAAGACCTAATTCAGGACAACGGACTACGCTGTGGTCACCAAGCTCGTACTTCATGTTTCCGAACAAGATTCCCCGGGCGTACATATTCGGCTGTGTAAGCCAGCTAGAAAGAAGCGTCAATCCGGGCGCACTCGTTTCATAGACTCGATTGAGTAGGCACATACTATCTCTCTCCTCTCTTTCGATCCTCTCCCCGGTTCAACAAGCTCAGGACGGCGACACCTTCCATTAGACTAGCAGCCGAGTTACCAAGAAATTTGCTCCGAGGTTTCAACGTGCCATCTATGCGGATATGGTGATCGGGGGCCATGTAGAAGTAGCTCGACTTGGGAGGGTGATGCGAGGTCTGTTCGGAAATATAGTATGCGCGCGTGCTATTCGGCAAGTCCCAGTAACAAGAGTGCACCTCGCCAAGAATCGGGTTCAGGGGCTTTTTCACACCACTTGTCCCCTTGTTGTTAGTGATAGTCCGCGAAGCGTGGAGGAGCACTTGTGGCAGGAGGCAGAGAATTGGCGGGCTTACGGTGGTCTAATGTGCCAGCCACTCAGGTAGAATTTGACGACGGAGACGAAGCGGTCGACGGGATCGTCCATGTCAGGGATGGGAAGAAGCATCTCCGGATGGCACATGAAGCTAAAGGTAGACAGAAAGACGCCGTATTAGCCTTCACTAGTCCAGTATTGTCACTAGTTCACTCCTTCAAGATTCCTTACTTGGTAATTCGCTCCAGCATGCTTCGTGGCTCGAGAATGAATGTAGGAAGCACAACGCGACTCAAGTCGGCACCCGGCCGGAGCTGAGAAATGATGTGGGTGAGAACTGGGAGCGTCATGGTCAGTCCGCGCACAGTTACTCGGAAACGTGAACGTGTTGCGACGAGAGGGTTGTTGGGACGTACCGTTACCCTGATCAGGCTCCATGACGGTGGTGTCGTCGTCCGTATCGCCAGCACTCCCGGCCGACTTGCTACCTGCATAGTCCATGGAGTCAGTTACACTGGACTGTGTTGGTTGCGACACTCAGTCGCTTCGTAGGCTTGGAGTGCGCACGTACTACCATTGGAATGTGCCCTATGGCGACGGGTCAGGCTCGAAGTAAGCTTGGAGCCGTGCATGGCGTTACGTGATGCTTCGCGCAACTGTGACTGCCTCGACCTCGAGAAGTAGCAAGCAGTAGCAAGCGGTAGCAGTCTGGGAGTAGGAAAGAAGGATACACACACACAGATGGGAAAGAGAAAGCGAAAGAAACCGAGAAGGCTACGAGACGATGTTTCCCACACTGCACACTCAAGGTGCAAGAATAGTATGTAAAGAGAGAGTGTGATAATGAGAGGTATGTAGGTAAGTAGTATGGAGAGGTGGTTACCCGACTTAGTGAACCCCTCCTTGCGATTGCGGGCGGGTTACTTTACTTTTTGTATCTTTACTTTTTGTATCCTAACCCTGACGTACTACCTTAGCCTCTCCCTTAGGTACGTAAAAATGTGCCCAGCCCAACAAAAAGCCATGGGCAGCCTTGATATTAGTAGGTAGCTCTAGGTAGGGTTAGGTACTAGCTAATCGTAGTTCATTCCAGGCGGGCCAAGGTGCAGTGGATGGCTATGGCTATGTTTATCGATTGTGCGGGTAGATTCCGATGACCTCACCAGGGAAAGCCAGATCCCCTGCTGTACGTAAGTCAGGGCAGTCACCTGCACTGCACTGGCACATGGCACTTCCGAAGAACACCTCGGACGTATCTACCTAGTTTTTCGTATCGCATTGTATTTTTCGTATAGCAATTTGGTGGGACAAGTACTTACGGCCCTCAGCCCATGGTGGGGTAAGGAGAGAGAGAGACAAACGATTGAACATCCGGTCCCGCTCAGCTGGGTACATACACTCAACCAACTGCGTCATTCTATTTTGTTGACTTTGTTGACTTTTACATACCTACAGTGTTCGAAGTGAGCACAAGGCGACATTTCAACTTGAACAAAGATATTCAGACATAATCAGACAATGTAATATCTGAACATAACTGTATAGTATAATTTATCTAGGCATGTAACTCACTAAACCAATGCCCTCATGCGACAGGCACATGTTCGTCACCGCCCCGAACTACGCATAGACCATGGACTATGGGTATTAGTTAGTTGTAGGTAGCGTACTCAGACATGCAGGGGATTAATTCTCCGCCTTACCTCACCTTACATGTGTTTTCCACTCACTCCAAGTGCCCAGGTGGTTGGTGGTTGGTGGGGTCGACAGCGGAAGTTCCCATAAACCCAATTCGCCTAATTTGCCATCGTATCCTCAAATCCGACGAAACCCGATACAAATACGCGGAAACAAAAAGGCAGGCAGTCGTTATCAGTCAGCCTCGACTAGGTAGCCACAGTATATACCCCCAAACCCCCATTTTACCCCGATATATCAGACTCTGTATATGTGTACCTAGGTATGTAGTGGAAGTAGATAGCACAACTGAGACCTTACCTGCATCTGCGAAAGTCGCATTCCTAGAGCGTCCAGCGCCCAGCAACCGAGGACCAATAGATCGAAATCGTGGGCTGCCAGAAATAGTTAGGCTAGGGAATGACGTAGAACACTCACAACGCTGCCTTTGCTCTCGCTACTGCTCTGTAAGCCTTAAAGTGCGACTGCAGGCAGCAGTATTTCCCAATAAATTTTACTGTATAATTATAATAACGTACAACTAGGTACTACATGTCGTACGAATACGCGGGTTTCCCCAGGAACCCGTTCGCGGCCTCATCAGGGCAGTTAACTCCGATTGACGTAGGTGTTAGAAGCCACGTCCTCTTTAGAATTACTTAGACAAATATTCTTGACTCCAGTCTGAATTATGCTGGCTGTCGGGTTTGCTCTTTCGTTCTTGTATTTCTGCTCATAATGAGTAGGTAGGTAGGTTCTCGGTAGTCGAGCATGGAACACTACATTGTCTGTCGTTTTCTCGGCTTTTCCAAACTTAAACAGTTATATCCACCCATCGTATTTGATGTCCCATACCTAGTATTTCATGGCCCCTGGTAGCTAGACCCAGATCTAGGCACGCAAGGCCAGAGACGGAGGCATTTCTTCAACTATCCATTTGAAGCAGCCCAATTCAACCACATTCCTCCCATCCCCTCGGCACGATTTGTCCTATTCGGCCGTACCTTTACCCCTAGCAATTCAATTCCTAACTACGTGTTTCAGAACCGTTCACTTGCGCACGTTCTTTCGTTGATGCGAGCGCAGCCCTACCAACCATATTCTAGACTATGTGAACGCTTAATTCTTTCTATGCGATGGCGTCGAATGCTCTCGCATTTCTAGTCATATTCTCATGTCTTCGTTTCATACGCTGACCTCACTTGACTTTACTAAGCCGCGATCCCTTGACAGGAGCTGGCAACACGGAGCAAAGGCGATCCCGTTCTATCCATGTCGTTAGCTTGTCGAAAATACTTCAAATTAGATATTTTAGGGCATGATCCTTACCAAGACTGTCGTCAAAGATAATAGTAATATCATCGTGCTCCCCGGCAAAGTCCGGCATATCCAAGCATAAGAAGGCCATATCATCCGTCTTGGGGGAGCCATCGTCCGGAACCTTCGGGAGCGGGAATTTGGCATCCGCGAGCTTCAGCCCGGCTTTTCCGCTCCGACTAAAGCATTCGAACACATCGGTGCCTTTCAGGACAAAGCCCATACATTGGCCGTGGTGCCAGTCCTCGAAGAAAGCGAGTAGTTGAACCGTTCCTTCCTGTTGCACTACCTGGATACGGGTTGTACCGGCTTCCCACTTTTTGTGGATCGGAACCACCATCATCCTTCGCGAGATGTTGAGGCTGGTAGCTATGCCGTCGAAAAGAACCGAGTACCCCGTGAGCCCGAACTGAAAGGCATGCAAGTCCTTGAAACTAGGGAAGCGATAGGTACGCACAGTCTGGTTGCTCTGGATAGAATTCTGAAGGCTGATAAATTCGCGCGTAGAATCCTTTGGTACAGCCGTGTCGAGAAGCGAAATAGTGAGGTCGAGCTGTCGCTGTCGGAGAACTTGAAGAGTGAGAATATCCTTGGTGCCAAGTCTTAACTTCAGCTCCCCAGGCGCAACGTTTACGCGGTCTGTTATTGTGCTAACAACACCGACACCGGTCTTATCGACAGAATCAACCTCGATCCTCAGCTTTTCTGCTAATACTGTCTGTGGTACCTCGCCACCAAATCTGTCATTCACTATGCGAGCCCGCTGCCACGGTAACCGCTGAGTCGCCGCAAGCCCGCCCTTGAAATCAGCGAGTCCTTCGGATATACTCATGCCCTCTAGTGGTACCTCAGTTACGACCTCTTCGTCCTGGTGAACATAGCTTCCGCTGATCAGCCTCAGCAATTTTTCACGCTCCTTCTCATCAGTGAACGACATGACCATTCGGCCACGTTCTTGGTTCGAATGGAATTCGAGCTGAAGCAGTGGCGACCGCTGTTCACCACGCAGCATAGCAAATTTGACGGGAAGTTGGGGAGGGAAGGTGTGAGAGACGCCACTCAGTGTCCGTATCCTCGGTCCAGTAACCACGGCGAGCCGGAAGCCACGGTGGAAAGTCCGAGGTCCCGTCGGGCTATTCTCTTTCAAGACTTTCTCAAAGAGTGCTATTTGGCACTGCCCAACAGCCTCTTTGGGAAATGCTCTGCCCTGAGGATTAGCATCGAAGTAATGGAAACCCTTGAGCGTCAGGCTATAGGCAACCACTTCATCTTGTCGCGGATATAGGTAGCCCTGTACTTTGTTGCTAAAGTCGAAGATTCCCCATAAGACCTTAAAGTCTTGCTGGGTGCACTGAATTGCCAGCAGGAAGCCTCTAGGCATCTTGATTTCGATGGAATCGGCATCCGGGCGCCATTTCACATTATGCCAGCTTGGGCCAGCTTTCTTATCGGCCTGTATTCGCAGAGACACACTTCCGTTCTGACTTGCGATGACAAAATTCAAGTTCGGTTCGTTCGGTGATCGGACCACAGAAAGCATGCAGGGGAAATAGGTCTGCGAGGACTCGATACCTTGTTCCATGAGGTATACGTCCGCATTCACTCTGGTGTACATGAAATACTTGTTCGTGTCTCCAATCGGCAACGCTTCTAGCGCCTCCATCGAACTAGTAGGCTGCTGTGCTGCTGCCAGCATGGAACCCCATCTTCCGTTGAGCAGTGATATGATGTCCTGGCTGAGCGACGGATATTCTATCCATATAGACTTGTCCATAGTCTGGGGGAGAAAAGGTTCATCGGGGGGTAGAAATCCGTTTCTTTTCATAGAGATCGCTAATTTCCGCAGATTGGATATCACGACTTGTCTCACTTCGCCTAACTCCCCACTCGTTGGGCTGTATTTCCCTGCCGCAATTTCCGGAAGAGCAACTTCAAGCAGCCAATATCCTTTGGCTAAATCCGTATACGCTTGATAACGTGCAATGAGATGTCGCGTCTCCTCGGGATCCTTTGGGCGGTTCCTAATGACATTTTCCAAGGAGGTTCTCCCCTTTAGAAACCACCAGAGGGACGCTCGGCTCACGTCTTCTGGCCGAGCGGTGTCGAGTGGTTTCTGTTGCTCGGCATATAATCGAAATAATTCATACAAATGTTTCGTACGGGCAGTGAAGGTCTCAAATGCATCATCACCGGCCGCTACTACAACGTCATGCAAGGATTTTGTTCGCTCAACAGAAGGTGAAACAAAGCCACGTGATGCAGGGTTTTGGGTGATGGGTGTTGATTTGAAAGATGCGTCGGAAGTTGAATGAACAGAGCTAAGATAAGCTGAAGGGGGGCTATCATTAGGATAGTCAGTAACAATTCTCAGTTCGTCAGGCGAACTTTTAAATGGCGGGATATTGAAGTCGGGAAGCTGCTCAGTGTGTATAGGCGGTAAGGGTGATTTCATGGAAGAAGACTGTGTAAAATCCTGGGGAGGAAGAGGTGATCTCCTAGCCGGGTTTTTTTCCGGAGGTGTAAGGGGCGATCTAGTAGACTGGGTTCGTAACATGGAGGAAACGGATTCCGCCAAGGACGGCGGAGGGATGGGCGATCGGGAAGGTTTCTCGCTTGCCGCGGGTGAAGGTGGTGCCTTGTTGCGCGGAGGCGATACTCCAGCTGAGTACTGTTGTCGCAGACTAGACGAATCTTTTACAGATTCTGGGGACGAGACATGGTCGTCCCATTCAGGATGGGCACTATTGTTGGCAGAGCGCATAGCCTCAGCCAGCGCCATGCCCTCAGCTCTCCTTTGTTCCTGTTGGTGAGTTTCAATAAACGACCGACGATTCTCATCGTGACGATTGCTAGTATCGAGGAATCGAGAGGGTGCAGGTTCTCCAGCCGGAATAGCGTTGTGTTTAGGAGGTTCGGGTGGAGGTCGCGCGACAGAAGATGTAGAATTATTACGCTCTATATCCCCCTTGGTAGAAAATCCCGTCTGAGTTCGCCGTATAGGAGCAGGCACAAAGTCGTCGTCGGCCTGGTTGACGTCTCTCGAGGAACTAATCTGCCTCCCATACTGGCTTGCCTGTTTCGCAGGCGGAGCCGTGTTTGCGACGGGTACTGGTTTGGGTCTCCTTTTACCAATCTCGGCGACGGGTGTCTCGCACTCGTCACCCCCCTCACCGATAATATCGGGGTAAGTGTCGGCGAAACGGACGGTCACTCCCTTGTACTTCCGCGGGCGGGGTGGACTGCGCGACCTTGCACTGTAAGGAAGGCTCTGCTGCGAGACGGACGAGTTCACGTAATTGGCGGCCTTGGTGAAGCGACTCGCCTTGGACGTGTCGAGAGCCAACGTCGGGGGGCCATTATTCTGGAAGGGCGGTGGTCTCGGTGGTGGATGAGTGACCTGTAATCTGTCTGAAGTGCCTAGGAAGTCGGAGATCTCGTTTGCGCTCTCTTCACTGGTTAACTTCTTGTCCTTGGGTTTGAACAACTTGCCCATAAGGCGGTCCCGTCGCGAGGAGCGACCACCATCGGCGGGGCTAATATCATGTTCCATATCTGCTTAAGAGACGTGGAGATGGGGAGACGGGGGAAGGCGGGCGCACGACAGCTAAAGAAAGTGCGAAATCATGCGGAGGAGCCTCAGCCGATGGGCAATTGTGGTTGGGATTAGTGTCGACGACGGGAAAGCAGATTGTGGTGTAGTGTTTGTTGCCCTCGTGCCTCCTCGTAATTTAATGCTGGCCCTCCCCACGTACAGTACGCATACGAAGTTGGCCAAGGAGCCAGGAGCCGGGGGCCGGGGCCTTGCGCTGCTTGATCGTTATTTGGACAGGGCGGCGGTGATTATATAGAGTATAGAGGGGTCCCCGGTTCAGTAGCAGCGCGAAATGGTTTGGCAGGTCTGTCAGGTCAGAGGCGGGTTTGACAACCTTCGCTACATGTATGCAGAGTGCGGTACGTTGATGGGCGATGATGATGGAATGGACGTGTGTTTATTTACGAGATTGAGTTTCGCTAGTTGAATTCTTGGTACGCGGTTTTGGGTTCAGTAGGGCAGAATAGGACGATCAAACAATACGGGACAGACAAGTACAATACAGTAAAGATAGATCGGCTGAGTGGAGTGTGGATGGGACGTGGGACTTGGACAGTTAATCTGACTTGGGAGTGGTGGTCAAGGCATGAAAGCAAAGGACAGGGCACAGAGCACAACGCAGCTAGGAGCCGGCGAGTGCGCCGTGTATTTCGGCTGGGAAGAACTTGATGGCAAGCTCATCAGGTGTATCGCGTGCTGGTAAGAGTGCACACTTGATTATAGCATGCGTGGTATATGGTGGATGTAGATGTGGAAGAAGAGGACGACCTCACAGTTGGCAATGAGAGCGAGGTTGGTTGTAAGGTACGGAGTGCTCCATCCAGGCTTGTAGGTAAGAGGCAGGCTACCTATGTAGCGCAGTAAAAGACCCTGTGGGTTGGGTTGGTAGGGTACCTACTTTACACTGGGTCCATAAGGTTGTTGCGACCAGAGTTGGGATACAGGCTTTCATGCTTAATCTTCTTGTTCACAACCCTTTTTTGCTTGCATGTTGGTACCTGACGGCCTATTACACTACATCTTACACCTGATGTTTTCAAGAAGATTGACAGCATCTTTGGTCCTGTCATCATCCACCAGATGGCTGCAAGCCTGCGTATCAGTGGCTTGGATATGGCCCAATTAGCCCAGCCTGAGCACCTGCAGTTGCTGTAAAGCTCCCGTCCCTTGTTTAACGCATAAACGTCGACACATGTTTTTATCCTTTCAACAGTGGTAGAGCGTGCTGTATTCCGACAACCTAGTAGACGGCGCAAGATAACCATTATAGGTAAATTAGCGCCAGGCTGTGTTTCTAATGGCCTCTTTTACGATGAATACGTGCGCGTCACATAGTTAGGAATCTAAGTGAAGCAAATTCCAGCCGAGGCCACAAAATGTCGAGACAGATAGGGAGAATCGGGGAAGCCTAGGCGACTGAGTGGGTTTCAGATTCCACATTAAGCTGTAACAGACCTACGGCCGCCCGCACCACATGACGCTAAACCCAGTAGCGTAACTAGTAATATCCGCGCTATGCCGCATACAGCATCCCGTCGTTGCTTGTCTTGTCGATTAAGGATGGTAAGCGCCCACTAGGCAAAGTACTGTATCAACGCATCCCCAACTTAGGCGCTGTACTTGACTAATAATGTAAACCAGATTACCCGGGTAACTTTGGATCTTCATAGACGGAAACATACAGATTGTGAAGATCAAAATATCGTGAGTAAACATGGTGTTGCTGACTGACAGACTGACATCATCGGCCCCAGCAGGATATCGCAGCAGGAACGGGATGTTTGTTGCCCAATGGCTAGGAATTGGCTCGGACTAAGCGTCGCACGTCAGAATGATTCGTAGTACGTAGTGAATTATTCTTTCAAGACATACTAATCAAACAGAGACTGGATATCGGAGTTACCTTATTAGAGATCTTTAGACATGAGAAAAATATCTTTTTTTTCCTGCCCATGAAGTAAGTATATTTATCTACCACGCTTCAGGGGTTCAGCTTGGCCTCGTTTTCGACGCTAAGCTATCTGTAGTGCCAATGTTCGAGGCGCCTGTCTCTGAACCCTTGCTACCGCCCCATCCCCTGCAGTCGACTCCACGTTTATCTTCAGGGGTTGGTGGGGTCGTTTGTGTCCCTCCTGGTTGGCTCCCTCTTTCTTACGGTACATTCTTACAAGATAGATATACATTACCCAAATAGGAAATCGTGGGGCAGACCAAGTTTGGCTGGTCTAGACTTTGACAACTCATGGCACATGTCACATTGAAGTTTAAATATAAGGCTGGCTATCATGCTAGATATTTTTAGACTTTTCTATAAAAGACGTATAATAGATAACTCTGAGAAAGTTTAACATGTGAAATCATTGAGAGTGAGTCTAGCTGCCACGTCTACCGGAATATTGACCGACTGGTGTTTGTCGTTGTGTTATATTAATAGCTAATATTATCGCTCCCTTGCATTCGGGTACTAGTAAACAATATGCGGTATCAAATGCTACCGAAAACTGTTGGTCCTACACATAACAGTCTGAGATAAGAAGAAGCTTACCTACTAACAGCCTACCGCATCATGACGGCAGGCTGAAGGGGGCACATAGTACAGATCAGATCTAGCGACGAACAACATATCTCTACGAAAATAGCATATATATCTAACCCGGAAACAACCGCACCTTGTGCACGAGGCTACGGCCCCAGCAATTAGTCTCACCTATAAGAATCACCCCCAATTCCAAGACTACGGGGGCGTATCGGGAAGACCAACCCAAGGTCGTCGCGGGTAGCTGCCTGCATAACGTTCATACTCAATAAACGTCCACGAGAACACGTCGTGCAATGTCTTACCCGGCCCGAGGCATCGCCTTTCCCTTCCATTCACGGCAATCTAACCTAAATACATATCTAGATAATGTCAGATACACTACAAAGCGTTGTCAAAACCGGCCTACTTCAGACTCCAACCCTAGCTGCTGCTCGGCCACGAATATACAATGTATACACATATCCTTAGTTCGTCGGGATCAAGGAAATCTAACAAGCCTTATAACAAGTTCGAGCATCCATTAGATAGGTGCATACAGATGTAAACATATACGACGATGCAAAAGAACAAAACTTTCTAAATAACGCCAAAATAATTGGTGGATAAGCATAGTGACGGGGTTCTCGCGAGACATAACACTGCCCAGCGTTGAAGGCTGAGGAGTTCATCGCAGCAGATTATACGTAGAAAATCCATCAACGACTAAATAAGACTCGCTAATAAGAATACAACGCCGATTACACAAATACGTAGAATTACCTCCTCACTACCTGACATATCTAGCAACCGTAATCCCCCCCCCGCCCGAAAACTTCAAGACGTAACAGCACGCCTAGCCTCGCCCTCCCTCATCTTCCGCATGATATGCACCCTTAGCTCCATGCGCGGCCCAATCCACCAACCGCCCGAGATCTTTCTCACAGCATCTCTAACGCTCTTCACAAATGCGCCGTGCCCAAATACTCGATCACCACCGCTCTCAACATCCCCTCCTCCACCACTACCACTACCACTATCACCCGCACCGCCAGCAACAGCAGACCCAGGCTTAAGAATCTCAATCCCGGCAAATCCCTCAACAACACCAACCGTCTCCCAGGGCCCAAGCGGTTTACCCGGGTCCTCAGCAAGGACATAATCGAATTTCTCCCAGAACAACGGGTTCCGCAGGGTCGTTTCGTCTTCCGTCTTGTCGAAAGTAAAAGACACAGCACCACTACCAACACTGCTACCACTCCGAGTGCCGTCCTGAACAGTACCATCCAGAGCACCTTCAAGAGGCCAATGCGGCGAATGCTGTCCGAAGAGCGTAACCCCCGTCATGCAAGACAAGACATCCGTGTGCACGGCGACAGTCTGCAAATCCATCGCCCCGCCCGCCGAAGCCACCAGCTCTTTCAGCGCGGCAAGAGCCTCGCCGCCGGGGTAATTAAGCGAAGAAACAACGAGCATCGCAGTACTAATCCCAAACGACAGGACCACTGAGCCCACGATCGCCAGCGACGCCGCGGCAAACAGGGGGGTCTTGGTGCGTCGGGCGAAGACGTAGTCAGCGGCTAGCGCGGCAGCCGCGGTCAGCGGGGGCGCGACGTAGAATATGAAGCGCGCCTCCTTGTGCGGCTGGAGGGAGTACACGGCGACGAAGAGCAAGCTAGGCAGGACCAGCGCGCGCGCCTGCTTCGACGTTCCGGGGTTCCATAATGCGAAGGGGACGAGGACCGTAGAGGTCAGCGGGTTGGTCAGGATCTTGGGCAAGGCAGAGGTGAAGTAATAGTGCCACGGCGAGACGCCCCATTCGGAAGACGAGCCCAGCACGGCGTTGTAGTAGAACCCCCACAGCTCGGGCCACAGGGGTTTCTGCCAGAAGTAGGAGTCTATCGGGACGGAGATGAGGAGCGCAAGGGCGAAGAAGCCGAGAAAGGGAGCGATGATTTGGGTTAGGGAGACTCGGGGCTCGGTGATCAGGCCGTAGAGGGTGACTGTTACCATGAGGATCGCTAGTTCGGATCTGAAGATTGCTGTGGCTAAGGTCAAGAGCGCAATGGCTACTTTGAAGCGAACGCCCTGCTTCCTGGGGTCCGAGTGCGGAATGAGCTGGGAGAAAGCTAGAGTCGCTGTCATACATTAGTCTCTCATACTCACCGGAGACGGGTTTTCAAGGGGACCGAGGGCTACTCACTCAACGGGAACGCGAACATGTTTGGCAGCGGCCGTGAAGCGTAGAACATGATATGAAACTGACTGGTCTGTAGCACAGTATACCATCTCGCCGTCGACCTTCCAAAGGCTCTCTCAAGATTATGTTTAAAAACTAACAGGGCCGCCGAATTGGCCAGGCCTAAGAGGGCTCTCACGATGAGTTGCGCATGCTGGAAGCCAACTAACGTGATCAAGGGTTGACTTATCCCAGCCAGGAAGACGGGGCCGAGAAAAGTCCTCGGAACGGCGCCGGGGAAGTCAAAGTGGTCATAGTGGGAGGTCAGGTGTTGGTGCACGTTCCTCGTGGGCGTGCCGTATGCTAAGATGTCATGAGTGGCCTGGATGTTGAAGGATTCTTCCACTTTGGTATACGGAGCTGCCACCAGGTGTATGATGACTAGGGCTGGAAGTGAAAGCGATATAATTGTATCTAGAATGAGATATTGTTAGTGATTGATTATAATGATGCATATTTTTTGTGACTATTTCATCTCACCGACGGCCCCCATTTTGCCCTCTCGCAATAGGCACTCACGGCCGCTGTAAAGATGAATTGGTTTTTGTCGCTAACTCATTCACCTTCTCATGTGACGGTATGAAATTCACACATGAGAAAATAAACGGCTTTGCATTGCTGGGGAATCTAATAATTAGTGATAGTAATCCTCTTTCGTTCGATGTTACTCACGAGTTCGTTATAAGTGAGGTAGCTAGTATTAACTTGTAATAGTTGGTCTCTTGCTATTTCTGAGAGCTCGCTGCTCCGACCGATCTCATTGGCCAAACCTTACGTCGCCCCCCTGCTTCCATAAAATACGTACCTTTTGCTGCAGGCACCTACCAATGACCACTAAGAAATGGTACAGCGCCCGTTGACACCTGGCCTAAGTGCAGTAATGAGCTGGCAATTAAGTCGAAGCCAAGCTAAGCGTCGTCGCAACTCCTACGTCCCTCACCACATCTAGCGACACCTACAATCAACTCCCTACGTACGATTTCCGCGACACCCAGCGCATTCACGCTCTCAGTTGGACGTCCTCGCATGTCGCGAGACAACGCGCCGACAAGATGATGCTCATCGGCAACCTCATCTATGGTGCGTCCCATCCCATACCTCCTCGCATTATCTCCCCATTGCGCCCCTCTCCCCGCGCAAACAACACCAAGTATCAGACAGACAGACAGACAGACAGACAGACAGACAGACCACTAACGCTCAGAATACAGTGACGGTCCTCCTCATCAACGCCCTGGCCATCTTATCCGAGGACCGCTTCTTAGCACGCAGTATGTCCTTACCTACTTTTCCCCTTCATCGCATAACCACCCCCAGATCAACCAGGTAGCCACGTCAAGCTAACGCCTCTTTCTCCCTTTCTCACCAGTCAACTTCTCCTCCGCCTCGTACGACCCAGCCTTCGGCGCCGGCCCAGATACCCAGAGCATACGAGTGAAAGCGATCAACCTGTTAGCGAGCGTGCGGACACTCATGAGGAGTACGTAATACTTCCCTCCTTCCCACCTCTCTCTGCCTCCACCCCCTACCCGCATCCTGCCTGCAAAGGGGATATCTACGAAGAAGGAGAAGAGGAACAGAGAGAAGAAGCGCAAGCTGACGATGAATATCTAATAATCCAGTCCCGCTGATATTATGCAACACGTTAATAATCATCTACGAACTGGTGCTAGGATAAAGACAAGACAATTAAACTGAGCGAACCGACTGAGCGAGTAGGTGTAATCAACTTTGCTGGGAAACATGAAGGCTCTTCGCAACTCTCTCCTCTAAAATACCGGCGTTGGCGTTGGCAGTTAGGAGAAAAGAGAGAAGACCTACGCTAGCTAGATACGTGCCAGACTGGGGCTTACGATCTCCGCCTTCTATCTCTCTAAAGGCGCACATATCAGGCCCAGAGGTGCAAAAAAAAAAAACTACGTTTATGAGCGCCATTCTAGAGAAATGGAAAGAAAAGGCCAAAATGGCATGGCAGGGCAGGGTGTGTGTGTGTGTGAAAGATAAAAGTGAGGGGCTCGGATTTAGCGGTTCATATTCGCATGACATTGAGAAGATAATGATCAAAAAATCAATATATACACACATCAAGGCAGTATTTGAATGCCAAATAATGTCTTAAAATGTTCATATATTTTCAGGTTATTTCAACATGTGACCCCCACCTTACACAAAAAGTATAGGTATCCTAGGGCTACTTGGCGAGTGCCTAGTACATGGCAATGATATCGTACAATACGTAGACCAGAGACCAAAACCATTGTCCCACGCTTTCTAAACACAATCGCTGTGTAGTAGCTGGTGAACAAGCAAGCATGGTAGCGCCCTGCTCCTCAGCTATTCTGTATCAATCGACCCATTATCCAAAGAACACGCTATGGCTCATTATTGCACTTGGCAAAAAAAAAGCTCTCTTTAAGATCCGGTTGATCAGAATCAGAGCCCTTCCGGCTCTCATCTGTCTTCCTGTCTTCCTGTCTTTCTCTTGGTCTCTCTCATCCTCGGTTCTAGATAGATAGATGGATAGATAGATGAGATATCCCCAGACTCCCGAAAATGCCAAACGATAACACATATACTACTATACTCGTTTAGTTTCGTAAGCAGCATTCATTACTCTGCCTTCATCATGCTGAGTAACGCAGATAGCTCAAGGCCTTCCAACGCGAAGCTGCGCTAAGGGAATTTCATGCTTTTCTTGCGCCCTATGCCAAAGGAGAAGCTCTTTCTCAACTTAAAAGAATCATGCTTCTCGGGAGCATGGGCCTGTTGTTGTGTCGCGCTCTCGCCGTTCTGGCTGCTGTCCGAGGTCTCTATGCTATCCCTCTTAGGCCTCAAGAAACCAAAGCTCTTCCTGCTCATCGTCTTGCTGCCTCTATCCGCCCTATTCAGAGCCGGGACACTATCATGTTCCTCGTTGTGTTTCTCCCTCTCCTCGGCAGCCGATTTTCTGCTTTCTTCCAGGGCCTTTTTAAGGTTCTCCTCTTCTGTCTTCCGCGCTTCGCGTAATCGGGAATATGATTCCTCTCGCTGTTTCCGTTTAGCTTTCCATTCATCCTTCTCGGCTTGCTTTTGCGCCTTCTCTTGAGCCTTCTCTTGCGCCTTAGCTTCCCTTTTGCTCTCTTTTTGCGACTTGGCCGTGTTTATCCTAGGTATTGAAGGAACCGGTGGTATGTCGGTATCGTTTGGTGGAATCGGTATGTTAACCGACGAGTTCCGAGCGATGTCCGCTGCTTTCGCAGCAGGTTCGGTATTGGAAGACCCATCTGGGTCATCTACAGGTTGAGCAGGTAGGGTGACTTGTCTTGATAGAGGTCCGTCGGAAGTCCCGTTGATTTGTCCATTTTCTTGGGCGACACCTGCCTTTTCACTGACTATCCTCACTTCCTCTAGGCCCTCCGCCTCTTGTTCCGCTCGCATCTTTTCAAATGTGGTTTCCTGGTAGAAGAGGACGTATGCACAGGCCATGCCCGGCTTATCTCCGAAAAAGTTGCGTACATAATGCTTGTCGACAGGTTCTACCATCTCGTCATCGAACAGGAGCCAGCCTCGGTCTTCGGTCTTAATGACGGATACGTAGTGCCCATGGTAGGCATTGCCACCAATGTGAATGACAACAGCGTATAATTCGTACAACCGATCGGGGTCCTCGGTGTCTTCTGTCGTGTTGAACATCCGTAGTTGATAAGGGTATACTACACGATGGAATAATTTCTGCAACCGACTGTAGTCTTCTGTATACTTAAATCGCTTTAAATGTAAAGCGAGTACCTTGGGGAGTCGTTTGATCTTCATGCGTTTTTCAGCTTCTTGCAGGCCCCCGCAGTGGTCGCAATGAAATTTATTTCTCTCACAGAGCATTTCCTCTGCCGAGAACTTCTGTAAGCAAGATGTCACCGATGTATGCTCTTCTAGATCAATCGATAAGTCGAGGAATGTCTCGTCTCTCTGAGAAGCTGTTTCACACGTGAGGCAGCGTGTTTCAGATGTTAGAAGTCCTTCGAAAATATCATGTACCCAACCTGTCCCGGGAGAGTTCGTTCCATTCGTCGTCGTCTTGGTCACTGTACTTATTGCTGCTCTGAGAGCGTCCGTCATTCCTTCTGATGTGTGTTCTGCTTCGTAATTCAACATTCGCTGTGCGGCGCTCTCAACATTGGTAATGACATCGTTGAGCACCAGGCCGTAAAACTCATGAGCATCCTGATGCATGGAGTTCCGAAACATCTCGTTGTCACGCTTGAAGATTTCGAGGAATCGCTGCGGGCTGAGCACTCCCGTGCGGGTATTGCTTTCGACCAAAGCCATGAAAATATCTCTTAACCCAGTGAATGTACATTCCTCCATACCGTAGGCATTACCGCTCTCGCGTGCTAATTCCATAATGGGTCCTTTCAACATGGCTTGTTTCTTTTTGTATTCGGGAGTGTCTGGTTTATCTTCCGGTCTCACCGGTTGTCCTGGCTGGGGAGGGTTAGATGTCAACGCCGGCCGTTGGGGTTCTTTTTAGCATTCGCATCCGCTTGGACGTTATTGTTCGTGTTCGGCGCCCTTATCTGTACATTAACCCTAGGTCGAGTTCCATTCGGTGTATCGACTGGCGATAGAGGTGGAAAATTGAGGACTTGCTCTCGAAAGGCGGTCGTGTAGAAAAGAGCTTGGACAATCGAGTTGCAGTAGCTAGGCTAAGTTAGTAAGGTCTCGCTCGAGGACTTGGAATCGGCGCGCAATACCATGTATTACCAAACTGTCAAAATCCAAAGTCAGCATACAGTGAATTTGTACCCAATGTCTAGAAACCTACATTTTCCATGCCGAAGAACTTGTCGCTTCCATCCGGCCGTATTGCGCCAGCGTTCTGGAGCATCTTCTCTAAGGGGGTCATCTCGGGCGGAGGTTCCTCCTTCTTTTTGAGACCATCTTTCGCCGAAGAGCCCAAGGACTTGTACAATCATGTCAGCACTAGGCAGCCAGTGAAAAGCCCGTCACATAATTCCAGGCGCGGGTCGCAACAATGCGTGCTGCAAGGAGAGCTCCAAGGTCAAGAAACGTACAGCCGAACCAGGCTTCCACTTATTGAGAAAGCTTGCCATGGTCAAGATGCCAGCCTAGCTAGGCGGAGGGACTGGAAACAAGAAAGGGAAGTTAGAGCCAGCGTCGAGGCGCGCGGCCTAGAAGTCAGCGAAAGCGAGCAGGATCGATTGGCGGCGTCATCCGAAGAGTTATTTTTCATTCGTGTTGGCTTGGCGTCTTCCAGACATGTGGAGTGCTATATAGTATATGAACACCTGAGGCGCCCTAAAAAGCTTCACGATGCGACAGCAGTGTCGACAGGAATTGGTCGTCGTCCAAAAACAGTCTGTGATTTTGCTGCCTGGGTGACTGCGAGTCTATCGGCGACCGGGCCAGGCGAGGCTCCGAGATCAGGGTGCGAGCGTATCGAGTCTGTATGTAAGTAGGTATGTAATAGTGGAGATATTACTACTGAAGTGGGCGTGTCGTTCACGAACGGGTGGCGGTCTATGTTGTATGCCAATTGAGCAGGGTATTCAAAGATGGAGAAACTGCCGAGAAATGCCAAAAATGCAAATTTCATGAGGCCGGTCGCATGATGCCAAAAATGCGCTGAGATGCAAGAAAGGCGAAGAAAGTAAAGTAAAGTGGACGAGCAAGTTTGGTTGTAACGGCGTTGCAGTGCTGCGGTGCTGCCAGTGTATTGTAGGCGGTGCCGGTGGTAAAAGGGATGCTGAAAGGATTCGAGGCCTTGTCATGTAGTGTAAAAAGGACCCGCCGCCGGCCAGTCGGTTCGCGAGCCCGCAGCTCCAGAACAGGTAGGTCACCCGTACAGGGTACTTACTGTGCGCACTGTGCTGTACACTAAATATGCGCTACCTCTACCTGTAGTTACCTATGCTGCACACTACGCGGGAGGTTTTACTACTACTTAGCTTTAAAGCCGGGCCAACAGATAGACACGGCGCACAGTGAGCGGCCAACCGAGCAAGGCAGTGCCGGTCACGTAAATAGTAGGCCGAGTTCCCCCGTACCGGCAGCTGCGGCTGTACAGTAAAATGGGGGAGCGGCGCAGTACTGAGTACCCGTCAGACTTACATAGTGCACATGGCTGGCTTTGGCCTTGCACACCACCCATGACTGGAAACACCACATGCATCGAATGGCAGATGTCTGTTTATATGATTACATGTAAATATTATTGCCTGTTGCTTCCAAACCTACATATATATAGACCTACCGTAGAGATAGATTATGGTTGGCTACACCACTTACACAACACTAGCTCACGACCTGCCTCCTGTATGCACATCGTCGGAAGCAAGTACATGTACGAGCAAGGGGCCTGCCAGTTAGCTTCCATGCATTAGGGCGGCTACAGGCTGTCGATAACACGGGGTGGTACCTGGACAGGCGTTCAGAACGTGGAGTCTGCTGGAGTCTGCTGGAGTCAAAGTAAAAGATGGGGTAAGACTGCAACAACAAGACCATTGGCTGGCTTCTCCTGGCGGGATCCCTCCTGCTAGCCCCGATATCTTTCAGGCTAGGTGCGTTAGCTGGTGGTTTAGCGGAGGATGTGACCCATGAATCAGTGACCGACTGTTTGCGTGCATTTCAAATCGATATGCCTTTCTAGCCTTGGCGTCAACGATAACATAGGTTCTTAGGGTGCGTGTAAGAAACACCACCATCTCGATACTTCCCCTGCGCCCTTACAACCTTGGCTCCGGCTTGTCATCTTGGCCCGCTCTTGAAAGTTAAGGCACGGTCCTTTGGATTTTTAAGCATAAATTCCAGTATGTACTCACGTACTGCACATGCCCTTCTCTATCCTGTGCTGTCCTCACACACATCTCATTTCATCTCTAAAGACAAATCATTATTAACCTGATAGTACCAAGGGTAAATGCAGCCTGCTTCCCAGGTCTGCGGCACCAGTGTGGCTTACAGGCATGATTTACCATCTGAGGGGTAGAATGTCTAAAAACGGAAGTCTGGTCCGTTGAACGATGATGCTGGCATCTTCCTAACCACGAGGCCAATCATTTCTGTTCGTCACCAGCCATTTCCGGGCGACTTTCGCACGACCCCCAAAACCAACAACTCGATCACTAAGGCCTTCGAAAGCGCGAACCCGTGCAGACAACAAGCATAAAATCTTGGACGGATAACGAATTCCTGCTCGGTGTTCGGCAACATATAGGTGTTACTACCTGGCTACTCACTTAACAGTAGTAGTGTCGTGGTGTAGCGTTATAGCGTTGTATTCGAGCCTGTCCC
Organism: Xylaria sp. MSU_SB201401; assembly: GCA_002288965.1. Classification (NCBI taxonomy): domain Eukaryota; kingdom Fungi; phylum Ascomycota; class Sordariomycetes; order Xylariales; family Xylariaceae; genus Xylaria; species Xylaria sp. MSU_SB201401. Next base: position 45,647 of record NPFG01000197.1, on the reverse strand, counting down.
ATCATAGTGGGTTGACAGCGGTGGGATGTCGGTGGGATGACGAGGAGTGCCCACTACCCACAACCTCCAGCCGGTACCTTACACCTTGTAGCAACCAACGGCCAGCTACAGTAGGTATTTTTGCATGGTCGCAGCACCTGACGATGTTAGTTGGTGTTCCTTCTTCAGACCGACAGGCTACCGTCATGATCCACTTGCCATGCTTTGATCAGCCGGTCAGATCTCCGTACAGTACTGTACAGTACTCCGTGGGTTAGCTGACTAAAGCACGACACTAACAGATTTAACGGAACGACTAGTCCCAACACAACGGATACCGACTTGTACCAGAAGATTCCTTTTTACGGTTCGACCTGCGGCTGCGTGCTAGTATATGCGCGTCGCCATTCTCGTGTCATGAGGCTCGGCCTCGCTCGGCCGGGAACACCATACCGAACCCTTCTAGAAGCCTGTACCACCCGAATATTTACATTTACCCAAGCGACCTTTGGTAGGATAACTCGAGCCCACACAAGCTGCAACTAGAATCTGCAGTTGTTCCAGATGCGAAGTGTATCTTGAATACCTCTACCAACATGCCATGAAGCTTTTTCACCCCCGAAAAGGAAGGGGTTCAAACAATTACGTAATCATCCGAACGGCAACGTCACGGAGACAAATGGCACATGCGTGACCATTGTAATGTTGGGGAATCATTGGCGCCCGGATGTACGCATACAACTACTTGCACTGAAGGCTAATCTTTCGCACCAGCTAGACTAACGTACTCAAGCATCGGCGTTTCAAGTCTGCATCAACATGGTGTTACGTCGCATTCGAAATGGTGCATCTCTCAACTTGAGCGTAGAAGATAATTCACGACACCAGCGCGGCGTTCTGTCCGTGAGATTATCGGTCCATCCTGGGGTATCCTTGTACTCCCCAGGTTGACCCGTGCAAGGGCCGTGAACAATAGACAGGGAGACACTATCCCATATACCTAGCCGAGCCTGGCGTCATGGGACATGCTGTCTTCATCTATCGATTCGGCTGTTGTGGACGGAGTAGAAAATAGATAAGTTTAGCTCCTGGTCCCTAGTCGAAGCCTTCCAGTAACATGTAAGCGCCGAATTTCAACGCCGTCTCTTTCGCCCGGCAAACCCCGCTTAACCTTCATCGACCACGAGACGGCGACAATCCCTTGCTTCCCACACTTGCTGAATAGTCCGCGTAGAACTATTTAGTGTACCAACACCACAGATAGCGTAGTCTTCCTTTACCCTGGGCTAGTGGTGTGGGCGTCTCATTAACCCCAGGTGCTTTCGTCAACAAATATGTTAGTCTTTAACCTCTTTAACCTCTTACACATACGACACTTACAGTAATTCGAGGGGCAAAGATAAGGAATCCCGAAGCAACGCATGATCCTATTGCGTCCGAGATACACAGAAAATGTGTCTCTCCCTCCTATGCTATGCACATGACATGGTGATTGTAGTGGTCGACGCCTCTCTTGGCGATGGTCGGCTAGGATGCGGTAAGACGGCGCACAAGCTCTCACTCACGTTTTTTTGTTCAGCCCTGCAGTGAAACACTGACAAGAGATGGGTCTGGGCTAATTATGTGATGCGATGTGATGCGATGTGATGCATTGCGTTGGGTGATTGACCTACATCATCATGGTTTATAAGGTGCCGACCATGAGTACTTTGCTTACTCGTTGTGCACTGTACGCATATACGCAATGTATGTGATGTACCTATGTAAAGGTATGAAAGTGAACGTAGTGTATATATATATGCTAGTCAATGAAGCCCAGCCAACAGAATGAATACGTAGCGCTCGCCCGTTTGTCTGCCTGTCTACCTGCCTCGTTGCCTACTATAGCTTGACGATGGTGGGCATGGCTTACCTTACCTTACCTTACCTAGGTAGCCTACCCTCCCCTCCCCCAACAATGAATAGCCGAGAGGAAACCCCAAGAATTAACTCCAAGATAAATCAAGCAATGGCCAAGACTAGCCAAAGGAACAATTGCCGCGCAAAGCAGCCTCGAGGTTGGACAGAACACAAGAGACTAGCAGAGCCGAGAAAGCGCCGTCGTGCATTTTGCGACCCGGACATGCCATGCCATGCCACCAACGCAGGTAACTAAACGTAACCAACCACAATCTTTCACCCCCCATCCTACCCCGGCCAAGCCCGTCCTGACCACATGGCTGATGTGCCATGACGAAAGTAAGGGTAAGGAAAGGAATAGGGAAGGTGGTGGGGTGATATTGACACCCTATTGAGTATACGATGACATACCTACCTACTCACTTACCCATCTACCATACGGAAGAGAAACACACACAAACACACTACACACGGATCTTACCGTGTATTCTTCGAGTAGGCTGGCAAAGGAGCTCTGGCGTTTGGAGGCGGGGTAGGCTCTCGGTAACCCGTCACAACTTGGGAGTTCCTCCCCATCTAAGCCCTACGATAACCTCGAAATTGACACACCCAATCACTAGACTTCCGTTACATCAGGGTCTAGAAAGGAAGAAACAGAAGGAATAGAAGAGTAGGAACCACCTTCCAGCACCTAATCTCTAAAAGTCTATGTCAAATTACCTGCCTACCTAATATCGAACAGAAAACGGGAACAGACGAGTTGCTAACTGTTCGGTTGTAACCCAACAACGGAGATTCCCGTCTAACATATACAGCAAGGGTTTCCTTCCGATGTTGCCCCTGTCTAGGTACTGAGTTAGGTAGGCAGATAATTACACATCCCTCAATCCATTGTATGATATAGGTAGGATTCCGTCAAGCCCAAATGACGAAACACGGCGTGGTATCGCATATGTGCGTGCATTCAGTTCATACCCCTACAGTATGTGACGCTCAACTTAGACGCTCGAATCTGCTCGCCCGCTTACCATACATATCATTATTCACTAGGTAACCTAGGTTGAAATAGCAAGACGCGACGCAACCTACCCAAAGTAACCAAGGAAACACCAGGACTGCAATCAATCACAACAACAATAACGAGGCCCGTGGTACATACTGGTAGTCCTAGCCAAGGCACAACCAACGGTCTAGGCGAAGTCTATCTATCTACCTATCTACCTATCCAAGGAGAGATATTAGAAGAGATATTCATACAGTATTTACGTAACTACAATTCTGAGAAGTCGCCCGCGCCTACCTACCTACCTACATATTATAATACAATGAATTTGAGTTAACTATATATATAAATGCAAGATACTTATCTAATACCTCCCTACCTGCCTATTCGATATAAGCTGCCGCTGCCAAAAGAAGTATTCTCCCATGCCGGAGGCATGGACCCTTCAAACATTGAAACGGAAGAGATGAAATTAATTCTCGTCCTTGAGACATTTTACTCATGAAATGTTATAATTTCATTCAAGCACAACACGCTGAACTTCGCAGCGTCAATTATAGCTAGTCTTGTGCTCATCTTATGTTCCAAAAAAAAAAAATTAGATCAAGACATTAAACTCGTATACGCAGTAGCACGATAAGTTAACCATATAGAAAACGAGTAAGAGCAAGAGATTCATTGCTAAATATACAGAAAGGAGGCACAGAAAACCGAACCGAATACAGACTCGCACTCCCATAGTCACCTACCTAGGTAAATACCAACAGCCTTCTAACCTCCTATAACAACAGCAAACTAGAAACCTTCTCTACCACCATTGTCATCAAACACTATATTATGATGTGTTGATAAGCAGAGACGCGACTACACCCCGAGAATTGTGTATGTGTATATAAGCACCATAGAAACCCTCAGACACATCTCCTCACTTCTGCTGCTCAGGCGGCGCCGCTCCACCGGTAGTCGGGAAACCCATGAAGATCTTGAACGAATCCTACCCCATCAGTCAGTAAAAACATTCTCAATTCCAACCAAAAACTCCATAGCTATAACCAATTCGAAATATGACTTTTAACTTACGTAGATCATCCATTGCAGCCCAGTCAGCGTACCAATCATGACAATTCGCACAGGCAGTCCGTTCCACAGACCGACGAATCCCGTGTCGCGATAATTCCGCGCCACGGCGGCGCCAAAGGCTTCGCCAGGCTGGCGGTTCGCGTTGAGCTTGGAGACAAGCACGTCGGCCGGGTGCGAGACCACGGCGCACAGGATACCGGCGATGTAGCCACCGACGAAGGACACGGCGGTCTGGGTGCCCTTGCCGTAGTCGCTCTTCTTGCCAGGCATGCGGTCATAGATCATCTCGACGATAGTCTCGAAGGAGGCAAATTTCATCTATTTCAAGGACCCAGTAGTTTTAGTTCTCAGTCACCCTTATGCAATGGAGGAATAAAAAAACCCCGTGGGAGAACGAAAAGACTCCATGAGAGTGTGCTATCTCCACGAGGGGTGGAAAGGGGGAAGTAGAATATTACTTAGATTGTGTACATACCATAGTGTAGGGGATCTGGCGTCCCCAGAGGGGGTAAAGACCCTTATAGAGACCGCCGATACCTTCCGATGCGCTGATCTTCCGCAAACCATCCACCATACCGGTGTAAGGCGAGGGAATCGATGTCTGCATCCGGACCTTGACAGCCTCGAAGGGACACAGGGCGATATCGGCGAGGAACTCAGCCGACGCGGAGGCCGACAGATAGAGGAGCGTTTTATACTTGTAAGCGTTCTCCGGGCCCGCGAGGTCGGAATATGTCTTCTTGAAGTATTCATACCAACCGTACTGTAGAGAGCAAGTGCATTAGTTAGACCGGTTCAAGGATACCGATTCCTCGTGGTGAGGTGTGAACTGTAACTACTGAGGTGAGGAAACTTACTTTGAAGGCTCCTTGTGCTGAGTAACCGGCGAGCGTGGGTCCCCAGCCCGTAAATATGCCTCTGAGACCTTCCTTTCGGTAGATCAGGCCCCATGCCTGGAAGTTTCCCTTGTACAGTTTCGCGTCGACCTGGCGACGGCATTTGACGAGATCAAGTGGTGTGACGGCAGTGTGCGTGACGCCCTACAGTAGGGGGGATCCCAGACTAATTAGCGACAGAATCCCCAAGTGACTATCACAGCCAAGGAGGCCCTGGGGTCGTGTATGTGGTGCCCGCGGATAAGCACTTACACAGGCCAGAAGACCACCGAATGTGGCAGCGGCGTAGAAGCCGGGGGAGTAGAGCTCGATCTGGCCCTTCTTAGCCTTGTCGAACTCCTTCTGCGCCTCGGCACTCAGCTTCTTCTTGGAGTCATCGACGACGGAGAAGGCGGCGCTGTAGAGCTCGGGGCGCGCTTGACGGGGTGTCGCCTTGCTTGGCGCCGTCGCTGATGGAGATTCGCGCGATCCCGACCCGAGGGTCTGCTGAAGCGTGTGGAATGTCGGGAAGAGGGGGGCCATCTTGCCGACCACAAATCTGTGCTGGTATGTTAGCGATTTGAATGTGACTCAGATCATCTGTCGTTTCCCGACAAAAGGGCATCGAATCAATTGACCCCTCGTGGATAAGATGGAGATAAGGAGCTATGGCGTAAGAGATGATGGCGCACCTATGTTATTGGCTTGTTGCGATATCAATGCGAGTCTGAGACTCTGCAGTCTGAATGCGACGAGTGAATGAACGATTCGGCTAGAGAAGAATCGAGGGATGCCGAGAGAATAAAAAGAAGAGACTCAAAAAAAATAGATGATGAGTGATAGATAAACGGGTCATGATGATCCAGGCCAGGGATTTGTCGGGATCAAAAGAAAAGAGTCAGGTCCTTTACCGGTATCTTGTTGCTACCCTACCTCATTAGGGAATGTTTCGGTTTGGTTGGTTGCTAGCAATGCCTCGATTGAGAGAGGAGCAACCCGGACTTACCGGCTCCTGCATCTTGAAGGTGAAGGTACGACTCCTGTACAGACTCTCAAGCAACGACGGAGCACGATAACTGCACCTTTCTCATCCTAAAATTTGGAAAGTTTGAAACCTCTCAGTTCCCGCTTTCTTTTTAATACCATAAATACCGCAAATATCTATTTTCCCTGGAATTTATGATTTTGCATTGTTGCTTCAACATCACGACTTGGACATCAAGTATCGGCAAGTATTATCCGCGATAGTAGGCATAAGGTCTTACATACACTAGGTAGAGGAGTGACGTCGGTGGGGCAGCTAAGCTAACACAACTACCTAGAAGCTTGTCAGAGGGGAGCTACCTACTGTAGGTATCCCTTTAACGCTCATTTCAACAGCAGTGATGTAATAGACCCAGTTTACCCACACCACCCCTGTTTATTAGGGGCTACACCGTAGTTACTCTATCACCCTACATTTAGCGCTGTTATAACTCCTTTTTTAATCCACTAATAATACTACCTCAAAAAAACTAGTTGCATTTTAAAAAAGCCTTAAGTTAGGGCTTTACCGAAATACTTTTATTTTTTAATAATTTATTAGGGAATAATACTATAAGAGCTAGCGATTATAAAGGTCGACGCCGGCACATTCCAGCCAAATATCTTACCTTCTACTTATCTAGCCGACCCCGGGGCCTTCGAACCTTTTAATCTCGAGCCTCTACGCTACTTCTAACCCGCTAATAACCTTCTGAAAATACCGATTAACCTATTTTAAGCCTTCTTACCGCTTTAGCTAATAGCTAAATAGGTTAAATACACCGAAAAAAGACTAAAAACGGGGCTATTAGCCCGCCGCTAGCATCTTATAAATATAGCCGAGATTTATTATTTCCTAGCTAGCCTCATATATATAAGACTTTATTATAAAAATAGCATTTGGGACTATTAGTCTAAAAGAGAAGACCTTTGGCTAAAGTATACTCTCTAGCTATTTATTAGCTATAATCGCTTTAAAGACTTATACCGTTATTTTACCTATTAGGACCCCGATTTAAACCGCGATAAAGACTGCCTGCCAAACCTATTTTTAAAAGTTTCTAAAATCTTTAAAATTGTTAAAACAATAGCTAAAAACCTAGTCACTATATCTACTAAAATTACTATAAATAAAAGGATAATTAGTTTTACAAGCCGTTTAAAAAAGACTACTATTATTAAAAATAAACTAATATTTAAAGGCTTTAAAGTTTTTACTATTTCTTTTGTAGGCTATATATTAGACTAGCTATAATATTATAATAATTATAAGGCCCGGTTAGGATTTTATACCTAGTAAAGCCTTTATTAGGTTAAAAACGGCCTTTAAAGCTTTTGAAAAACCCGGCAAAAGTCTAACTAAGTTAGCTAAATAACTTTTAACAAGCTGTTATATAGCTATTGCAAAAGCTTTTGTAGTAGCCCTACTACCTCTTTTATAATAATCTATTTTTTTTGCTTAATTTGCTAATTTATTTTTAAGACTATATAAGTATTAAAATAACGGCTATAACTTATAAAACCTTTAGGATAGTTAAAGACTTTATAAACCTTTATAAAAACGATTGCCAGCAGACTTATTACCTTAGAATAGCCTCAAATATAAAGCTATAAAAAACCGGAAAATATAGTAGTTTATCTACAAGGGCAATGCTGTAATACTTGTTTTTTTAACAGTCTATTAAAGCAATAAACCTTATTAAATTATTAACTAAAAACGCCTTAATATAAAATTAAAGTAGTCCTTTTTTAAAGATAAAGGGAAAATATATATTCCGATACTAGCTATTATTACTAATTATAATTTTAAGTAGTCTAGCGTTAATACTGCTAACTAATTTCGAGTATATAACTATTAGGATTACTAAATTTGTAAGGATTGCAATAAGTGCTTATTTCTTTAGTTTATATTAGAAACAGTTCTTTATAATACTTATTGCCTTTATAAGTAGACTAAAGGCATATATAAAACTTAACGTAATTAGAGACAGGCTTTTATTAAAGACCTATTTAATTATTACGGCGTTATTTTAAAGGCTGGGACCTAGGGCTTTTTAAGTGCAAATAGCTTTAAAAAAGACCCTTCCTAGTATACGTTAGTTAATAAAAAGGCTTTAAGCCCTTGTAAAGCGTGCCTTGGTTACTTTATTAACTAGCAAAAACGCAAGGTCCTTAGCCCTACAGATGGCAATAGGGGAGTGAAAACTACTAGGTCGGGGTGTAAGGAGTGTGATGTAGTAATTTGTAATAATGATTATTGTTGGTACTTATAGCATGGGCAAAATTAGGTGGGAATAGAAGTATCTATAACTTTGAAAGCTTTTATTGGCTGAAGGACCCCTGTCTAGCGTACTTGGCGTAGTGCTGTTGAAATGAGCGTTAAAGGGATACTAACCGTGATGCGCTTCGATTGTTACTGGATTGGCCGGGAGAGCCTTAGCGGGCGAGGCGGGATTTAGCACCCAAAGCTCTTAGACAGTCCCCAGCGACTCCACTGGGGCATCTTCAGCGACCTTGGGACGGGAATGGCTGCTTCGCATTTCCAACTCTCTCATTGGCTCCTGGGATGCTTATGCTGTTCCCATTAAAGATACGAAAATAAAAAATGTAGAGCCCTTAGATCATGAGTCCTGAAATTTTCTTGAATTAGACTGCGTTATTTTTTTACATGTGAGATTATTATCTCATATATCTTACTTGCGATTTATATTCTAGCGTCAGGAGATATCAAGGGCTTCTTACTCTTCTTTCGTAATGCTCCGTAGTTGTAGATTGAAGATCACGAATATGAGGATGCCCCACTTTGATTTCTTGAGCCGCTGGCGGCTTGACGCGGGAAGAGAGTTCTGTCACCCCACCTCTCTACTAGTAAGCCCGGACTTTTTGACGTACGACGATCAAGTTCTCATCATCCCGGAATAAGACAAGACAGTTACACTTCGACACGGCCTAGCACCACCACAACGCCACCATACGTCGATTGAACCTCTACAATAGGAAGCTATAGCCGGAAAATAAAATAAGCTTCTCTCGTCGATAGATTGGGTGCCATCATATCTTCTAGCGCCAAGTCTGAAGTACAGTAGAGACGTTTGTAAGGTTGATAAGTGCTGATCAACACTCGACCAAACCCTTGCCAAGGTGAGGAGCATTCGACCTGGAGACGGAAAGAAATCCATACATAGCACAGCCATGGCTCAGGCAACGACAACACCGCATATTGGGCCCTCGCCGCTCTCCAATACGCCCTTCATCTCGAAGTGGTCGTCGCGGTATCGCGGGGTAAGCAGCCCTCCCCCTCAATCTTTCTCTCACCAGATCTCTTACCCTCATATGTGCTCACGCATATAATCCCCTTATTCCTGATCCCCATTCAAGACCCATAAACATCAAACTAATCTCTACATATTCAACGTCCAGGCGACCGTACAAGACCTCGAGCCCCCCGCCGCGCTCTCCCTAAACCCAAACGACCCCATCTCCCTCGCCCTCGTCTCCGCCTTCGAGCGCGAATACACGCACCTGACCATCGTCGACTCAGAGACGCGGGCGCTGCTCGGCTACATCGCGATCCCCGCGCTGCAGGCGCAGCTCGACTCGGGCGCCGTGAAACCCGAGGACCCCCTCTCGCGCGCCATGGTGCGCTTCCAGCGCAAGGGCCGGCGGTACACCGTCATCACCCTCGACACGCCGCTGGAACAGCTCGAGGCCTTCTTCGAGGGCGTGGGGGACTCGCTGGGGCATAAGCAGGAGTTTGCTGTTGTTACTGATGAGCATAGGAGGTTCGTCGTTGGCGTCGCGACGAAGACGGATCTCGAGGAGTTTGTTAAGAGGAGACCGGCTTAGGGGTGGAGTCGAACCTTTTGGGAGGAGAGTTTGAGTGCCTTTGCAAATTGGCATCCAGGAGGTGCTGGGTTTGATTCTACGATGGTTGATGAGAGAGAAAAAATGATCAGCCGACGTAGGTATCATGAGGAGACGGGTCAGTCGACCTACTTCCGGCGAACCCGCCACTTCGCCGCATCAACGACGTACATGCATACCAAGGCAGAAAGCAGAGCATTGGACGATATTGTCTTCAACCACAAGAACGGCGTTTTGGAGGGACAGGCTAGGCCATGACATAGACTGCATCAAAGGGGTTTCATTGGTTTTTCCGTCGGGGCGTAAATAGGTGTGCATTTCGGCCTAGCTATGATTTTCAACATTCCGGCTAAGGAGAACCGACTGATGAGCTTACGCTAACGTTAGAAACATTGGGAGCAAAATTATGAGTTACTAAACTGGTCATGCTGATTGCTGATAATGAGAGACTATTATTATTATTATTATTATTATCACCCAACTCTGGAACAATCACGAAATTACTTGCTTACTTCACCTATTTGTGTATTTGCGTACGGAGTCGGATACTTGGTAATCGGGATATATTTGTTTACATAGCGTGGTCTCTTCTGATGTTTAGAAAGAAGTGGTGATTTATGTTAGGCCCCGGGTTTCATTGCTCTGGTACGATGTTGTAGTGGTGGGATACAGAGACTGGTAGGCTGCAATGGATTATGTATTGCGAGATTGGTGTGCGTCTAATTTGATAATTGATACTCCTCTCTCCTTGCCGCCAGGGATCGCCTTAGGGGAAGGTATAGCATGGGATCGGTATAATCTTTACTATTAGCGCAAAAATCTTGGAAGGTTGCCGAGGAAGTGAGGGTATTCAGAGTTTCCCTGGCAAATTTATTGTGGTTTTGTTCGGCTTGTTTTCCCAAGTTGGGCACGGTTATGAAAATTTCCGGCTTCTTCTTCTTCTTCTTCTTCTTCTTCTTTTCCTCTTTTTTCAGATAATTAAAATTGGAATTTCGTTGTATTTGACACCCCTTCAGGGAATGTTACTCGCTCTTTTGGTTCTCACGGATTTAGTGTGCTGGCGTTCTTGTTGAATTATAGGGAGTGGGGGAGAGGGGAGGGTTTAGGCAGTATCATCGCAGGTGTAGGTAGATATGTACTCTACAAAGACATAGGTTGGTAAACTAGATACCTAGATAGGTAATCACACAACTGAACCAAGAAGCTTCACCTACTACTTCCAAGTATCATGTTTAATTAGTCCTTGATATTACTATCTTGTAGATTAGCTTTTATGCTCCTTGATTATGGATAGAACGATCTATGTTCATCCAGGTGAGGAAGAGGGGGGTTCAGGGAAATTAGGCGAAAGTTTTATGTTTCCTAGACATTTTATCAAGAGAGTATAAAGCACCGTCCGACCATTCAGGATTGACACCTAAAAAGAATAACTGTTTGTCATAGTTACCCTTTCCCCATCTCACCGCTGGTTCGGTGAGAAAATTGACGGTCTACTTAGGTAGATATTAAGGAAGTTAGTTAGTTACCTGTCTGCCTGAGAATGACTGACTCGCGCAATCCGCCGCCCGTTGCATTTGTCTTCTGCCTAGTCCAAACATGTTAACTCCCATTCGCCCAGGCGCATCGTACAAAACAGAAAGAAAGAAAAGAAAAGAAAAAACAAAAAAAAAAACAAAAACAAAGGACTATTGCTTGCCCGTCGAAGAACTATCTGGGCCTTTTGGCCATCAAAACGATCTAGCTTACTACATAAAACAAATTATCTAAATGTCGGACTAGAACCCGAGGATATGGCGTCGTTGTAGGGTATTCTACTCCTTTTTGCTATGTAGACCCCGCTAGAAATTTACGTGGCGTTCTTATTTTTGTCATTCAATGGACGATCACTCCAAGTTTCATTTTCAATAGTTTACATGGCTAGGTCTGCCTAGGGTTCTTGTTTGTATCGACTGTCAGTTATTTGAGTTCAATGTTATCTATACGTACATGCCTACATACTTACGGGCTTTAACAAGCAGAGTTGCGTTGCTCACCGAAAAGGAGCGGGAAACTCGCCTCATCTCGTCCATGTACCTACCTACCTACTCATATGTGTATGTATGTATGTATGTAATGTGTAATGCCCTGGGCCTCCTGTAACGACGATACTACACCATCTGCATATACCCTACTCATGCGTCTGCCTAGGTATTTACCGAACCTCCTCACCGGCTGGGGAAATGAAGGAACACCACTTGGGGTCTATGCATCTCGATTCCACGTGGCTGCAACCAGCGTAATCACCTTCCTTGTAAGCTATGTGTATGTGAAGATAGGGTAGTCGTTATATGTTTAGCTTTACCTACTTTTTGACTGGTTATCTCGAGGGGTGGTGAATGACTTTTTGAGCTAGCCACGGGTATTAAAGTGATTTATTTTACCGAAAGAGCTGGCTCCGGGTCTCCAATTGAAGCTCGGCATGTAGAATCTGGTCTAGATCATTCATGATGTAGAGGATGGCGAACCAGCCCAGGTGGGTGAAAAAAAACTAGGCAGGCCACCTGGATAGATAGGTAGGTGGTAGTCTGGTGGGTGGCCTGGCTACCTTTTTTCACCCACCTCACCAGCTTTCATAGAAGATGAGCGGTTGGGACGGCCTAGGGTGAAACAAAAGCAAAAGAGAAGTTCGAGAATACTCACATACTGTATGTACGTAGAGTAGGGGAAGTACCGTATGTAGGTAGGAACCACGCCATCACTTACCTGAGGATAGCCGTTCTTTATTTCAAGGCATTCTGCAGTTTGGAGGGACGTGCTGAGGTCTAGACCATCGTGGATTCCTATGTGTTGGCTTTCATCAACACATGAACAGAATTTATCTGCCGACTACATACCTACTCTGGTATTGGCCTACTCACCAACATCACTTGAATCCAGAATCTCTGTCCTTGGAATTAGAGGAGGAAGCAGGCAGGTAGTCAATATGCATAGGCGGGTGCACAGACCTGCGATTGAAAACATTTATCTACGCCTTTCCTCCTATGTATGGCCTTTTGTTGCCAAGACATTCCCTCTCCTCCTTCACCGAACCACCGCCGAACCACGTGTGAAGTGGCGTCCGTGCATACATACATACATACATACTGCTGCACCACCCCAATCTCGTCGTTTCCTGCAGGCGCCGACGGCGGTTTGTTTCGTCTTGTCTTGTCTTGCCTGTCTATTACATGCCGAGAAACTTGCATGACTGGGCTGGGGTGGTATATGCGTACTTACATCTTACTGTGGGTATTTTTTGCCTAGATAGAGTGATGATACGCCTGCCCGGGCAGCCGGAGTGTTGCATTGCATTAATACTTTTACACTTCCGATATGTACGTTAGCTGTGAGTGAGAGCTTTAGCGTCAGCGTTTACTCAGTTCATTGATGCAAGGGAGTTAAGATGTAATGTTTGTAGGCATGTACGTAGTCCGCGACCCGCGCGTGTTGTGGTGAGAATGTGGTGTAAGTTTGTGTAAGCGAGTCCTCGATCTACACCGGGGTCTTGGCACGTAGCATTCTAGCATACATTGCCACGTGTTTTATTTTCCTGCTTGCTTACTTGCCTTGACCTTGCTTTCGCATCCTCCCTTACGTACTGAGTCTATTTGATTTTTCGGACGGGAGATCAGCATTGCCGTGGTATTCCGTCTCTTATGAGCGGGGATGGAGGAGTGTAAGATATGCTAGTATGCTATACTTCCCTCTGACATGATATTTGGTGTACGGTACCGGGGACAAAGGGAGATGATATTTGACGGGACCGAGTACCTGTTGAAACATATTATCCAGGTCACAAGGGTCCGTATGTTTCATCTTGTTGCGATGTTGTCTTAGTTGTTCGCTCGCTCGTATGACGGACAACATGCTCACGAGATACGGAGTGTTAGTAAGGTATTTAGCCCTACTTGTAATGAATAATACGAGCGCGAGAGCGAAGTCGAACTTGAATTACCTGGGTAAATTCTCCGATTGCTTGGCTACAGTAGACAAGATCCTTACTTAGCCCATATCCGCCTACTACCGAGTACATATAAGTGTACATACCTAACCTAATGCCGATTTTAGTTTGCATTCTGAGAGTCAGGTAGGGTTGTAAGGCAGACAAGGCGGACATCCGCAGCGGGGACGGGGAGAGCATCCGGTTCAACCTCTTTCAGAAAAGAAAAATGCGAATTGTATTTTGATTAACTAACAGGCAGTGTACTTGACCGATGATTCCGGGGAATAATTACTGAAACGGGATCGTCCTTCCATTGTGGGATCGGTGAGAGTATACGTTGCCTGTCCATGCACCTATCGCGGCTTAAGGCTGGCAATCGCCGGAGATTGGCCGGTATTGAAGCAATGACTTTTTTTATTTTCATTTTTTCGCTTTGCTCGTTCACGACTTGCCCAGTTATTCATGAGCATGAGGTACTAGTCGGTCCCTGATCGTTAGCTCTCTGAGGTAGCCTTTTCCTGTGCGCAGACCACCATGTCGGGCAATCTGGAATTGCCAATCTCCTGCTGAAACGGCTGGCCCGGCAAGAAACGTATTGTCGAAATGCAGAAGGTAGTGCGAGAAAAACAATGTGTAACGTATTACTCCGCTAATGATATTGGTGTTTGCTTAGTATTTAACCTATAGTACCGTCAGAAATGCCGAGTGTAACATGGAGAAAAATTTTGTTTAAAGAATCTTAAAGGGCAGAAAGTTGTTTGCAAGAGAATTGGTCTACTTTGACGTAACAAGGCTGCAGCTGGAAGCAAATTGTGTGGTCGACGTCGGTAAGTGGGAACGAGGTCTTCAGAGCCTCAACAAAAATCTGCCGTCGGTCCATCTTAGATCGTCTTTTTTTTTTCTTCTTCTTTTTCACCATGTCTTTGCCTATTCTGGCAGCTGATAACGCGGAACCCGCGGCGGCGGCGCCAGCGGCCACTTCGCGGTCATTTCCCGAAACCTAGGTACCAACATGCAAAGGTGTTTCTCTTGTACGGGAAGGGCGAAACTTTAGTTAGTTAGCGACCAAACGCGGAAGAAAAAGAAGGGATTAAAAAAAAAAAAAGTACGTCAGCACTTAAACGGGTAATACGGCCGTTTCCTTAGGAAAAGAGACGAGCCGCGGGAACTATTCCTGCTACTATGTATATCGAATTCCCGCTATATGTGAACTATTTGCCTGTCTTCTACCCTACGCTCCGTCGTTATTGGCATCCCGGATTAATAGTGTCGGGTTTGGTGAGGTGTGCGTTCGACCCGAGGGATCTAAAGAACTGGAGACGAAAAGAGCTGACAGGACCAGGGTCCGAGAAGTTGGGGGTGACTAGTCTCAAAGAGGGAAAAGACTGAAAATTCAAAGAGTTGGTGGGAATGTGGCTTGCTGCATGGAAGGTTTCTAGAAGGTTTCTACATACGACGGGATCCCTATCGGTGGATCAAAACCCTTGATGATGCCTGTACTTCGTACACAGGTTTGATTGTCAATGTGTCAAACAACACCCCGTGACTGCGAACTACGTACTACGAACTGCGAACTGTGTAATATAGTGTTAACATGGGAGAAACAATGTGGAACGGTGGCTTCGTACTGATATTGATAGGCATTTATGTTATAGTACTTAATTAGTATTAGTGTAAGTATAGCAGTTTAGGTGCCTTTTACTAATGATACGCCGAAACAGGTCGGAACTCCATCAAATAAATGTCTCTAGCTTTACTTCCTTTGGCCTTGTAAAATGGGAAAAAGGCGATGTGATTATTTTTTCTGTTATTTTTGTTCAAGAAAAAACAACAACAAATAAAAAAAATCGAGTAGTCATACATTCCCACAGCCGAGTCCTGCATCCCTTGGCTCACGTTAGGACGGAGGGTGTATGTTGGAGGGTGTGATCCGCGGTGAAAGAGAGAGGTCAGTAGGGTGTCTAGCACAGATAAGAATTTGCGAGTCACGTTGGGTGCATTATTAATGACACAGGACCACCGCAATGGGAAACTTGTACCTACGGTAGCAGACTCGACCACACGTGCAATATCACAGTTACATCTGCGATTGAGTGCATAAAATTATATTGCAGTTATATATATGGTTGGATAGGTACCTAGTGTCGTTTTCTCGGAAATCCGTTCATGCAACATCGTGCCCATGTATTCCGACAACTGGCCTTTCTGAGAGCCGAACACGAAAGTTGGATTCTTCACCGACTGATAGTCTGCCCGAGGCTCAGAATCATGGAAGGAGATGTAGGTGTGAACATGTCAATGGTGCGTGCCTACATACGTAGTATCTAGTGTATGTGAGGTTACACTCATCTAGCGCACGGCGAAAATAAGCCACCATCATCAGTCGCGACGTAAAATTACTCCTAGGAACGGAACAGACTAACTCGCGCAATAACATTCCGGATAAACAAATGAGCAGAGTAGCAGCGTGTTCACCGTATGGGTAAGACTGGCTACAGACTTGCTCACATGTAATCTGTTCGTCTTATAACCGTTATCGGACGCCTCGTCCTGCGAGATTCGTGAGATGTCTGCATACAGGAGCATACTAGTACGCATACGCGTAGCGGTAATTAAGATTAAGATGTAGATGTAGGCTAGATGAAAAAGGAATGCTCGAGGCGTCGAGGCGCTGTGTCTCGGCAAGCTTAGCTGAGTAGAGTGGCGAGGCTCATTGTGTTCCAGAACACCTGCAAGGCAATGCTCCACCTCACATAAACATTTGATCAACCAAACCCTACTTATCTCCGAGTAAGACGTTCTTAGTAGATAATATACATACAACAAAGGTACCATACTTTGTAAGGCTCGGTTTACACTAATTTTGAAGTTCGAAGCGATGACGATCTCTCGTATATTCGTTCATAAAACAGGCTTCATCTCCATTGGAACTTCCTCTCTCCGCTAGTGTGTAAAAGGAATTGAGTTCATGATGATGCAGAATGGCGGGCGCTGAATGGATGGCTGGGAAAGGGACCCCTGCAGCCGACAGTTCCTCGGTGTACCTGGATTATTGCCCAGAGATCAGACGTTAGCCTACCCAGGAAAGGAGGGAACCGAGGATCGACTAGGAAAATAAAAAGCAAAACTGAAGGATACACTAAGGGGCCGCATATCACTCGGCAGGGATTGATTGATCTTCTATTGTTCCAGAAAATTTCCATCCGGGTCCGATATGCATGGCGCGCTGGGTGCGTGGCTGGTCACTTTTTGGCAACTTGTGTTGATGCCTTCATACACCACAAGTGGATGGAATAATTACTGCATTCGAACAGTAGCTGCAAAACTCCAACCTATCAGGTGTAGGAAGATGGAATTGCCTCAAGTAGTATTGAATGAACATCAACGTGACACTGGGATGTTGTATAAGTCCGTTGACCGGGTCTACAGAACACTTATCATGTATAAACATACACTTAGTAAGATGTGAAATCGAAAGCGGTCGTCGGATTGCTTTTTCTCTCTCACTCTCTTTATGATTCGCATTCTACATATGGCAGGACTTTGACCCCACAACATACCTACTTCAAACCAGCTCATGTCAGACCAGCTACACTACCCTAGAAACCTGAACCCAGAGAGTGATCCTTACCCGCGCAGTGCACGCAGCGTGGTGTAAATAAATGTAAATATTGTGCAGTGTAGTCGTAAACCCTGCTCTACTGTATGTCCTTGTGACAGATATCCTTGCCTTGTACTGCAGTACTATGTAGGATACATATCAGTAGGTAGTATGCTTTCATTTCGATTATCTGTTGTGTAGGTGGCATTACATACGCATTGTATGTAAGATGCAGTCGTATAAGAGGAACAATGTAAGGCCATGGACCTATCAAGGCGCAAAGTCCAGCCATGCCGCCAGAAAGATACCCCAAGAAGAGAGACATTATCCGTGGGTTGTAGGCAAGGCCATAGACGTGTAGTTTTATTTTTAATATTTCACCGTCCGAGGACCTACCGCATCCAGTATATCAGACTGTATGTATACCACGCTGCGATATCGAGACGGAGCATAGTCTCCACCTTCCCCTGAATGATGCCTACACGCGCTTGTTCAATGTTGTCCTGTCCTCTTTGTATGTAGGCAAGGCAAGACCAGACAAGACATGACGGGACGAGGCAATGCTAAATTAGAAACAATCTGTTACAACACGGTAGGACAACAACACGTCATGAAAGCGTATCCACCGATATACTGGGTGTGCACAGGGTCACGATGGCCCTGCTTATCATCATCATTATTATTACTAGCTGTAGTTACACGCGGCAGTGTTCTTTTACCGCTCGCTTTAGTGTAATATTAACTGTTGTTTACAGGGAATGTGTGAGAAACCTCCTGTACGACCAACAAGAGATTCGTATTAGTAGGGATTCGGTGCCCGGTTTAAGCTATTAGCATTGATTAAGGTCTAACACTTCCCTCGGGAGGCGCTACAAAGGCGCTATAAGCACCCATGTAGAAGCGACAAGGAAAAAAAAAAAAAAAGAGCAAAGAAGACTAACTCGATTGGTAATCCACCTCAGTAATGTAGGCTACTGAACTTACCGACAGGGTACTTGCGTAGATATGCTGGATTTGGTAATGTTCCAGTGGTGTGGTGCCTGTCGCGTAGGTTCCCGGTGCTTATTTCCCCGCTAATCCTCTTCCTCATTCTTCACTACAGGCCCCTGTTACCTCAGAATTACATCGGCCCTGGCAACTTCAACAACAACTCCTCTCATCCTCTCATCCTCCTCCTTCCGGTATCCATGCTGTTGCTGTCTCTGTCTTTACTCTTTATGGCCAAGTGTCGCTGACCCTCTCTCCTCCTCTCACTCTCCCTCTCGCCAATCTTTCCCATCATCCCCTCCATTTTCTTTCGGCGACAAGCTGTATGTACTGTGCAAACTGTAGGGGCCGTAGCTGTATACTTTAGGTAGAAGGCAGACCGACAGTCTCATACAGGCAGACGAGATACAGAAACCAGAGATATAGACCGACCGCATAATTTATTATATTCGATCCTGATTATTCCACCATCACTACCACCACCACCACCAACACCACTTCACACCCACACCCTCTGCGTCACCATTCTTGTAGAGAGAGAGGCCTCGCCAGTACATTGGGTAATCTCACACTGAAATTATTCTTACCCGCTCAGTCGCAACGCAGACCAGCCAGGCGATCCTTCCCGCGCCGCCTTCTTGCCTCGCCGTCAGCCCGCCTTATACACCACCTCCACCTCCACCTCCACCTCCACCTCCTCTGCACCCACTACCAGACAGACAAGACAGACGGACAGACAGACAGATCGGCCGAACAACCAACCGCCAACTGTCAACTCCTCCTTTTGACTCTTACTTGCTTCCTGCTACTACCAGATACTTACCCACTACTTCTTGAAAGACAGAAAAAAAAGAGTCTCCGACACGACCCCGGCCGACCGCGCTTCCTTGCTTGGCTTACCTAACGTAGCATTCTTTCCGCGCCCCAGATGACTGTGAAATGAGCCAATATTAAGCTCGTATTGCCATCGCTTTCTCTTGTCCAAATCCTAAATAAAATAACAACCTTCTGTGTCGACTGTGATCTGCGACACGAACCGCATCCTTCGTCGCTGCTCTACATATTACGTCAACCGCGCGCGTGCTGTTGGGTGCTGCGACTATCGTCGCTCGACTCGATTGACCTTCATTTGGCATTATAATTCAGCCCCTCTCGCTCCCGCTTCTGAGCCCCAATACTGTGTCGCGCCTCGATTACCGACGATCTGAACGCATCACTCTGCTGCACCTCAACCGCACTACCTCGCATCACTTTTCACTTCCACCATGGCTTCTGAAAAGCCCTCTGTCCTAATAATCGGTGGCCTGGGCTACATCGGGCGCTTTCTGGCGAAACATATCCATGACAACAATCTGGCGTCCGAGCTGCGACTTGTCGATAAAGTTCTCCCCCAGCTAGCTTGGTTAGCCCCCGAATTCGAGACGGCATGCTCAGCTGCGAACTTCGTGCAGGCTGACGCCAGCAGAGAACGTGAGTTACCCCGAAAATGCTTAGCTCATTTCGCAGGTCACCTGCCGGAAGACGGGGCTTCTCACAGATGACTAACATTCCTCGCCATTTTGTAGAAGCCCTAGCCCGTATATTCGATAGAGCCGATGGGAAGAAGTGGGATTACGTTTTCAACTGTGGCGGCGAGACGAGGTATTCTCAGGAGGATGAGGTCTACAAAGTCCGGTCTCTCGGTTTGGCGCTAGCAGTCGGTAAAGAGGCGGCGAAACGGGGCGTAAGGTGCTTCGTAGAGCTAAGTACGGGCATGGTTTACAAGCCAAATTCGTCACCCAGTAAAGAGGGCGACAAGCTGAAGCCATGGAGCAAGATCGCCACTTACAAGGCCCAGGCCGAGCAAGAATTGGCCAAGATCGAGGGGTAAGTACTGGATCTCGAAATACAAGACTGGGTTGGGTAAGAACAGACTGACTCACGGCTCGATAACATAGGCTGAATCTTGTCATTGTGCGGTTGCCCCATGTATACGGCCCATACGCCTCGCAATGGGTCGCGACAGCACTCTGCTTGGCCCGCGTTTATCAGGCCCTTGAGGAAGAGATGAAATATTTGTGGACAAAGGATTTGCGTACGAACACGGCTCATATCGACGATGTCACACGAGCTTTATGGGCTGTGGCTTCCTGGTACGACTCTGGCAAGCCTAACTGGGACGCCAAGACGATGGGGAATGTTCCCATATTCAACGTTGTCGACAAGGGTGTCACGACACAGGGTACGGTAGCAGGCATTGTGAATGAAATATTCGGCATCAAGGGGGAGTTTCTGGGCCAACTCATGAGTAACTTTGCGCGCCTGAACATGGACAGTGTGGTGGACGATATCAACGACGACGTGCTTGGTCCTTGGGCAGACCTTCTAGCTGAAGCCGGGATCACGAGGCCGGGTCCGTTGACCCCTTTTATGGAAAAGGAGCTCCTGAAGGACACGGACCTCAGTATGGATGGTAGCCGACTCGAGCAAGTCGTCGGTTTCCAATACCAGAAGCCTGCTCTGACCAAGGAACTTGTGTTGGAGGTCATTGACAGCTACAAGAGGATGAAATGGTGGCCATAAACGGGGGAAAAGAGGTTCAGCTTTCTGTCGCTACACTTGGCAGATTCTGCCTCTTTCCTGTGGTCTAGGTACCTTTTCCATGGACCGATTTAGACATGCCCTCCGGGGCCGCGACGAAGTATATTCCCGCAAACGACTCAATGACTCGACGGCCCACTGTTCCGCATCTGATAGACTTGGCGGCTCCTTCCTCTTTTCACGGTTACATCTCTTATCATGCTCTGTTTTAAAAGCTGGGGGTTTGTGCAGAAAATGGCGATAGTGTATGAATAGGATATCCTTTCCTTTTTCCCCTCCCCCTCCCCACTAACCACAACACACGCTTACAGATGGCGTCTCTACTCAGTACACCCATACACCTATACACCCGCACACACATACGAGCGTCCTTTTCCTCATAGGCCTTGTCTAGCAGCAGGCGTTACTAAAGGGGTAGTTTAACGTTGGGTGTCTCAATAGACATAAGGAGTCTATATCCTTTGGTTTTTTTTGTCGTTGTTGCTTGGTTTTTTTTTTTTGTTATGAGACAGTTTTTGGAACTGAATGGTTTTTTTTTTTCCCTCACCCTCTTGCTTTGGCATAAATCCCTCCATGTATGTATGCCTTCCGCTTCGCCCTTTGATAGCCTAAGCCTAAGCCTAAGCCTAAGCCTAAGCCCGGGAGGTTGTGTTTTCGGCGAATCTAAACTAATACCAGAACACTTCATCGTTTACATATTCTACTGTCATGCCTGCGCTGTTTTATGTGTGATTTATACTCTGAAATAATGTCGTCGTGTAATGTTTAGATATGACATAGTACCGAACGGATGTCATTTCTATTTAGAACGTAATCGCTGGATCAATCACAAGATCTAGGTCCTTAGTCGTGTCTCCTCCCATCTTCTTCCCCTCACGTTTTCACGTCTTGACTACTAAGGTGTATGGGTCGGGGCCGGGAAATAGGTACCTAGCTAGTATGTAAAGACATTTCCATGTCGCATTCGTTTCTCGTAAATGGCTATATTTCAAAAAAAAAAAAAAAAAAAAATTGCTACATAGCAGACAATAATGCCTTTAGTGCTACGTAGCGTTAGATCTATCTGTGTTTTATCTGTGCTGTGTGTCTGGTGTTCGTCATTAGGCAGCTCAGCTCTGTTCAGCTTAATGCTTGCAGAGGCTGACTGATAGGTAGCTTCTACCTGGAGACTGGCTGTATTCGAGCAATAAGACAGGAACAGCCAGTTATATACCTACTGGTAAGTATTCATCTGTATGTTCCAGAAGAGCGGTAAAATGATGTAATTTATCTATATGTATATGACTTATACCTACCCAAGTAGGAACCATGGAGATACTTCTCTTGGGAGAGCTCATCATCGCACTTACAGTACCCCCAAGGCTTCGGTAGCTCTACCCCGCAAGCACCATACCACACCACCACCAACCGTACCTGGACCTTTCACAAGATGGACCTCGGCCGTTTTAGCTTGTGACTGCTGCGGTCCTCGGAGTTTCTCTCCTCTTCGTCTCCAGCTACCTTAGGTACATATTGCTTAAGCTTCAAGACTGCCTGTATGTAAGAGGGAGGTCCCTGCATTACCTACATATATAGTCGGGCACTCACTCGCCGACTGACCGAACTGACCGACTGATTGATTGATTGATTGACTGAACTGCCTTTTCGCTCATCGAATTCTTGCTTTCTTGATTTCTTGTTCCCTTCTCCGGTAACACAGGCGTTTCATATTGATACCCCTCGCCATCAAGATTTCTCGTTGGGAAGATCCCAAGATACCTAACATAATTCGATACACACGTCAATAGGTACACATACATCAACCGAGGCTGGAATTATTCGCTGTTCCATCTGTCTAGAGTATTGAAGAGAGTCGAGGACCAATACCAAGGCATATAAGAAGACAACAGCAGAAAAATCAAGAAGCGCAATCGTCTATCTACAATTCTACAATGGCGGCTCCCGCTTCAAAGACTGTCACCAACCTGAGCGGGACTTGGGTTCTGGTGAGTTACGCTCTTATTCCATACTGCAGTTTGGTCTTCTTTGGTTTCGCTTAAGCTGTAATGTGGAAACTCGGCCCATGGTGTGCCTCACTGATTTATCAAACCCTTCCATGCATCTTAAATCGCGATCGCTCAGCAACATCATCACGGGCGTGGCACATTTAATATCCTGCCGTGTACCAACCCTTGCCTACCTGCCCTCAACCTCTCACTCCTCGTCACTACTCCATCTTATCACGAGGCGGTTGAGCTTCCATATCTCACCTTCCCCAAGCTCAAGCACCTGCATGCCTACCTTTACTACTGAAAACTTGCCTTGTCCTTCCCTAAGCCCAGGGAGCTCCCCTCCCCTCCCTCTTTTCTAAATCTAGAAAACAACAATAAATCAAAAAGGCTAACATCACCTCTTCGCACCCCACCTAGAACAAAACCCTCTCGGACCCAACAGACCCGGCCCTCGCCCTCCAAGGCGTAGGCTGGATCCTGCGGAAAGGCATCGGCGTAGCCACTGTCACCATCGTCGTGAAGCAATACCCGGACCCCGAGACAAGCACCCCGACCATCGAGATCGATCAATCAGCCTCGGGTCTGACGTCTACGAAAGAGCTGCGCAAACTCGACTGGACGCCCCGCGAACATAAGGATTTTGTGTTTGGACGCGTTCAGGGCAGGTCGAAGTATATCACCCTTGAAGAGCTGAAGGCGCTTGTGGGACCGGATGGCGAGGCGCGGAGGGAGAAGTGGGTTGAGAATGAGTTCCTTGCGGAAGATTGGCTTGTTGGGGAAGGGGAAGAGGGAAAGCTGGTGCTGAATCATGTCGTTGCTGATGGCGGTTGGTTCGCCACGCAGGCTTGGGGCTTCCAGGATGTCGGCGGAGAGAGACGTATGTGCGGAACGTGGTTGTTGCCAAGGGGGACAAGTTTATCAATTTCAAGATGATTTATGATTTCGTCTCGGAGTAAGAGACGAAGAGAGGGAGGCTGGGGAAGACGGGGAGAGAATGGCGAGGGGAATGAAGGAATGAGGGAGTACGGGACAAGTTGAAAGATAGATGGGGACATATAGACGAGACGAGACGAGACGGGAGAGGAAGAAGTAGAGCCGGAAAGAATTAAGAAAAAAAGACTTTGAGGACGGAAGGTCACGTATAAGCGAGATAAAGACCTTTAGATATATAAGAGTCGGTAGATATTTTCATCCGATGTGGGAAGATGAACAGTCTGGTTGAGCTGGGCTGGGCTGGGAATGCGTAAATATACACAGGAGGGACATCAATAATATCGATGAACGCAGTAAAGAACTATATACAGTCTTAGATTGTATACTTGAAGTGGTGGCCTCTCATTATCAATTCTTCAACGTACAAAGTGCAGAATCATGATAATTTTGGTATGCACCCCGTGCCATGAATTTATGATGTTGCAAGAAGCGAAGAAGAAATGATAGGGGGTATCAGATATTATATTTGCGACCGCCCTCGGGTGCTGCGCATGCTACCTAATGCTGCCATTGTTGTCCGTTATCTGTTGTTACATATCTTGTCTGTCTTGCCGATCAAGTATTGAATAATTCTATTCATGATCCTGCCTTCCCGCTTGCCCTGTCATTTATGAGCTATTGGTTCTTCAACCCGTCCTGGAGGCGTGCGCGAGAGTCTATTCGTCGGAGAATAATGATCTTTGGGGGCATCCACCGCCGCCCGCCGTCTCCTTCTCCGTGCCCAAGGCGTATAAATTCGGTCTTCCACTGTCTGTTCTCCGTCCTTTCTCGTCGTGCTGCTGTCTTCGAGCCTGTGACGCTTGGGCTCAGGGCTCAGGGTCCGGGATATGCCGCTTTTCCTCCTCCTCTTTTCGCCTAATACTTCTTCTGCTTCTTCGAATTCATCCTCATCTCTCCTTGCCCCTCCCCTACTACTACTATCACCACCACTTCCACTTTCACTCTCCTAAAACCTGCGGCGCGTGGGCTCGGGGCTCGGACTCCGCGACATGCTCTTCTCATCGCGGCCGCGCATCTTGAGCCACTTCTTGGTGGCGAGGACGAGCTCGCGGTCAAGCTCGGGCGAGGGATTCTTCCGATGAATAAAATTGCAGAACCCCCCGCGCACGCACCCTTCGCCCGAATTCAACCGGCAGCAGGCCTCGCGGAAGTCGGTGACGGGGGACAGCTCGCAGTATATGGGCCTGCCGGCGTACCAGCGCGAGTTGAGCTCGTCGCAGGCCCTCTGGGCGCTGTCCTCATACTTGAAGCGGGCGTAGACGTTGCCGATGAGGTGGTCATTGGTGTTGTCGCAGACGACGAGCTCCTCGAGCTCACCGTACTTGCACAGCTCGCACCACAGGTCCTCGTAGAAGGCGTCGAAGTGGTTCATGCACTGCTCGGGCGTGAGGCGCGACTTGGGGTCGTTGGCCGGGTTCTGGTACATCGAGGGCAGGAGGATGGTTTGGGAATACGAGGGCTTCACGTGTTTCCGCGAACACCGGTCGCCGTGCCGGCAGGCGCCGATCTTGTAGTAGAAGGAGCAGTTGACCTTGTCTTGCTCGGTGCCGAAGATGGATGCGAGGAAGTTCGCCATCTTGTCTGTCTGTCGCGTTCGTCCTTCGAGGGTGTTGTGCGGGAAAGGACAGATTATTAGAGAGGGATTTTCGAGAACGTTATACTATGTGGTTGCCGCTGATGCGATTGGATTCTGTTATTGGCGATGTTGTCAAGTGAAGGAATGCGACGATGCCTTTTTGGTACACGGAAGAATGAGGATTGGATCTGGAGAAGATGGAAATCCTGAGTGGAGATTTCAGGTTGCATACGGGTCCTGCAGGTCACTGCGCTGCTTGATTAGGTGCTTTAGCTAAGTTCTGGTAGGCCAGCACAGGTACAGCAGTACCTGACCTTATCACCCTAGCCCAGCGCGTCGGCACCTAGTAGATAGGGGCCGTTTATAGTGGAGTGGTTCAGCCGGAGTCTGAGGCTGGCCAATCATTTGGGGGCTGATTAACGTCTTTCTCTCGCCACCTGTATCTAGATCCTTCTGATCAACTCTTTTTTGCTTTGCCGAACTGTAATAACGGCGATTAGTCATTGTCTTTACTTACATAGACACATCAAAATCCAATGTAGGTTGTCACTAAAGCCTTCGTCACAGTTGTGTTCTTCTTTTCCATTTTATGCAAACAGCCATGATTTTGCATGCAACCACAGAGTTTTAACAGGACTCTCTCTTGAAGAAGAGGAAATGGCCAGGAACTTGTCACGGATGTACCAAGCCAAGTCTGTTGTCAAAGGCTCAGCCACATTGACTCATAGTTTTGTCTTATGTATCACCCGCTATACTTTATGAGGTCCAGAAGGGCGCAAAAATGACAACCGGTGGTGGAGCCAGACGGCTTTGGTCTAGAAGCTGGCGCCCCAGCTTGACATGAGTAGGAGACAAAAACCAGAGCAACCCAGACAGGCCAGTCGCAATATAAACGGAAGCTATTTCCTATTTTTCAAACTAACAAGAATCCCCTGGTCTATCAAAACATACTTACTTTTCGTCCCCTGACTTTCTGCTGCATCGTCGCTTGCAGCTAGCGCCGTCAAAATGGCCACCATCAACGAGACTACCAATGCCGTCGTGGTGCCCGTGGTGCCCGTGGTGTCCGCCCCAGAGCTCATAAAGGCGACGATACCCGGCTCAGACATCACAGTAGGCCACGCCATGACCTCGGAAGCCGCCACCATCGCCAAGATAGGCGCAGACACCTTCACCGCCACCTTTGGGTTCTCAGTGTCTGCCGAGGACTTGGCCATGTTCCTAGCCGAGACGTACAACGAAGCAAGCGTGCTAGCGGACATGCAAGACCCCGCTGTGCAGACCTGGGCAGCCCGCGACGCCTCGGGGAAAGTGTTGGGGCTCGTGCAGCTCGTCCGGGGCCTCTCGGAGCCCTGCGTGCCGGGAGACCCCGCCACCCACGCCGAGCTCCGGCGGCTGTATGTTGATACTACCGCGCATGGTCGCGGGATCGGCAGCAAGCTCATCGCTGCTGTTGAAGAACAGGCTCGCGCTGAGGGATTTAAACAGTTGTGGCTTACTGTGTGGGAGCACAATCCCAAGGCGGAGAGGCTGTATCAGAGGCTGGGGTATAAGAAATATGGAGCCATCGACTTCATTACTGGCACATGCGTCCAGACCGATTACGTGCTTTCCAAGGCGTTATAAGGAGAAGAGGGCATGGCTTTCTGTGTGATTTAACGGGTTCAGGGCGGGAAAATGTCGCTTTTTATTAAGGGAAGAGCGCATTACGACATTAGGAGTAATGAGACCGGGGGTTTAAATGGGAAAGGATGATGGATATTCTGGAGTTCATTGGGCGTTCATAGATACAGCTACTCAGTAGAGGAAACTGACGATAGAAATAGACAGTCAGGATATGGGATGATTTAGGATAAGGTCGAAATTTCCTCTTTAGACTCGAAATTTACACAACGCTTGCCCGAGGTGGTTATCCAGGGAGAGAGAGCTGCTCATATATCATCGCAACCCGGGCATGTCAGTCTCGTCTGCTGCCTGTGATCTCACAACTTGGGAAAACCGGGGAAGTTGTACACGTTAATGAAGAAGTGATCACCTATGAAATCTGCAATATATTACGGATGGGTCTCTCTTTCTCATGGCGAATAAACGCTTCTTCATCTTTGGGTAGTCGCTTATCCTGTTATTTAAGTTCTCTTACATCACCGATGAACTCCGAGTCTAACTTAGATTAATCGGGACTTCCATTCTTAAATCTGTTTGGGTTTAGAAAGGAACGATGAGTTGACCCGGTGTTTATATAAATTTGGATGTAAACAAACAGAGCTGAACTTCAATTCTCCCTCTTCATTTTCCCCCATGGTCCTCTTCATCGACTACAACGAATTCAATGTATGATATTGTACAGTTACTTTATACCTCATCGTTAACCCCTTCATACTGCTACTCTACATATTCTTCGAGTTCATTTAGCCTATATCACTTCAAGATGATCCGTCAGGAAGGAGAGCTGCTGCTCAGGAATCTCCAAACACCGACCCGTGACGGACACTGCGTCACGACGATTGACCCAGCGGGGGCCACAGCATATGCGAGCGGCCATCCGAACGTGTGCTTGAACTCGGAGCTGATTCTTAGATATCCTTAATATTCTTTTCTTCGACCCTGTAAGTATCTTTTTCTGAGGTAGAGTGCGTGATTCGCTTTAAGATTTAGAGTCACATGCTAATCGACAGGCTCCTAGAGCGAGCTGTCTACGCTCTCAGTTGTATGAGAGACATGCGGTGGGTACGGTCTGGAACCTTCACCACGTTATTCCAGCGCCATGGCTCGAGTAGTTCACGGGGCTGCATAGAGGTGTAAACGGACTCCATGTTATATTCAGCACTCTAACTTGAGTTGTAGCCGGACCCCAGATGCAGAGAAATTGTTCTTGATATGTGACTTCAGTCGTAGTCATAGCCGCATCGACCCCTAACAACTCAGACCTTACGCTTACTCTGGCTTTTACAACCTTACGCTCCAGTCTTCGACGAGGAGCTTCAATTTGCACAATTGAAGTATTCTAGTACTCCTTCAAGAGAACTTGACACCCCATTCCCGTCCCATGTCCGTCGACACTCTCCATCTCCCATAGCAAGCAATTCTATTCCAGCTCACGATCCCGTTGCATCGATCCTAGTTGAATTCGCTAGATGACAAACTAGCTAACGTCATGTTGGCTAAATTGAACGACGAAACGGGCACCGAAAACACTTCATCCCTCGCCCTATGGAAGGCGGACACCCGGAAGGCGTTCCCATCAGGGTTCCTGTTGGGGGAGTTCCTTTCACGAGACATCCTATGACCATTTCAATATGTTTGGTTTGTTGCTCCAACTTCTCTAGCTTCTCGACGTAGACCCCAACTTGCGTAACTTTGGTCTAAGGGGCGAACCGATTTATGGTGCTTTCGGACTGTCCGACCCGGGAACCTGAGGCCCCGGGGAAGGGTCCGTACTTGACGCTACAGCTGCAGTTGATTGCAGCGCGGTGCCTATGGTGCTCAGAATGTGGGTGCTGCATTTACCCTGCAGGTGGCGTCGAATATGGCAAAGTTGAGAAGGAAGATACGGTTGAGAAACCAAGAGAACGACGGTACGGATATTTCAATTTCAGCATCGAATTCCGACACTAGCTTTACGTGATAGATGGAATGCTGATTGTACAATTGTCTAGAGAACTAGCGAATCTTAACCATGTGACGCTGAGGGACGTTTATGACGGACGGAGAGGCCATCTCGCCGTCAGCATCTTTGATTATCTAGTGAGCCTGCGGATTTCTGTTTAATCCTTGTTTAATCCCAGTTTCTAGGCGTTTATACGGGTGATTAATGCCAGCTAGTTTTTCTTGAATGCGGAAACCCTGGATACCCGAATGTTAAGTCTCCTTACTGAGAAAAGAGGTTTAAGAGATTCATCTTTTTCTCGCCACGGTTTGGAACCACCATAAGACGTCTGCTCCGGCTGAGCATTCACAACCGCGTCATGCTCGTGTCCACCTCCTAGGTCTTCAAGGTTAGTCTGATCCTTTCCTCCATCCTACCAATGCCGGTTGTTATCAGCTGGCCATACTCTGATAATATATAAGTTAAGCCTTGCTTATTCACTTCTTATATTCCGGTTATACTACAGCAGTTATACCTGGATTATACGATTTACGTTTCGAGCTAACATTAAAGACCTTAGAATAGGAGGTGATATATAACCTTTTCTATCTATTTCATCTATTGCTCAGTTTCCGCAGATCTCCACCATTTGCTTCATCTTACGGTTGAGACCTGGGAACGAAGTGGTCTACGATGTTCTCAAATAGCCCAGAAGAATCGCCTGGGAGACTTTCTCGCCTTCAGGAGCTTTGGACACTTGGTGAGCCTCTAACCTGAATCCCCCATTAAAGGTACTTCTATTGAGAATTGACATCAAATAGTCTGCCTTAGCCAGGGGGCATTGACCCTCTAATGCTCTTGAACTTCTCGCTGAAAAGAGAAGTTTAAGACCATAGGATGGATCTGGGGATCTCCGGAGCAGTGCGGATGTCTGGGCGGCACTAGACCCTGAACTAACGGTTGCCTCTCCCCTACTTCACGTCGATCTTTAGTTGAACGCTCATCCTCCGCGGCCAAACAGGGCTGCATCTTGGCTACCTTCCTGTGCCGCCGACTCCGGCTACCCCTGGTTGTCTTGGGCACCCCTTGCCCCATATGCCTTCGCCCGCCTTTGCCAACTGCCCTCAGTTACGCCGCTCCGTCCGCTTGCCTCCACTGGGACAAGCTATTATTACCTACGTCCATTTCGCTTGTATCACGGGAATTTATAACTGATTGAGAAATGGCTGATGGTGGTAGAATAGGACCGCGGCGTCGGCGGGTGCCATCTTGGAGGAGAGTTTGGAGGATCATTTCTCCGGGACTTCAAGTTCAACAATGACTAGAAGGATTAAGAAGAGTGTGGAGGGGTCTCTCGGGAGAGGCGATCTCTTCCCTCGGTCCGTTGTGCCTGGGGTGGCGACGATTATTTCGTTCGGTTGTTGCCCTTCTTCGAGTACCACTTCGGTCCGACACGGCATTCTTGAGGTCTGAAGATGCATTTTGTTGCGTGCTCATGCAGTTCCCAAATTGGGTGTTTCAGGCTGTTGGACTTCTCGGGACCCGATCATATCAGACTTTCTAGGACTTAAATCTGGGAAAGGCGCCCAGCCTTAGTCTTCTTCCCTCAGGGTACATAGCAACGGCAGCCGAAACAACCGCGGTGTTCAAATTACGCAAATAAGCAGCAACAACTGGGGATTCCATCATTGAAATGAGCCTCGCAGCGTCCTGTGGTGCAGGAATGGGAACAGAAGCGGGAACAGGAGTGGCTGTATGGGCGTGGTTGATCTCGGGCTTTGCGAGCACATGGCGCCGTTGGGTCGACGGCATCGATGTCGTACAACATTTTTCATCGGTTCGGCGGATACCAATTCCAATCCATGGTTCTAGACTGCCAGCGGCGCTTGCTGAGCACGGAGCGTGTTTTGCGCTGGGGTGCGTGAGTTCGAATGGGCCGGACGTCGTGATTAACCGCGAGATACGTCAAGGATCGAGTTGCCGCTCTCGATAACATTAGCCCTTGGGGCTACTACGTGTTCGGGTCCCGTCGCTGGCACAAAGTTTATGCTAGGGCAGCAAAAGACAATCGTCTCCGACTTCATCTTAGCAGATCTTACACGCCCCGAACACTTGTACGCTGTTTCGCATGCGCAATCTGGGCTACACCTTCGGCGTGCGTCCTCGTATTGCGCATGTCTCAAGGCCGGAAGCGATCCAATTAGACCTTCAAGGACCTAGGCAAGTCATAGAAGACGATTGTCATTCAGAAGCCATCTTCCAAGTCCTGATACCCATCCCTTGTCATAGCAAGGACTCTGCGGACTGCCACACGGGAGAATTCAGGATAATACGCTTTTTGTGGGATGGGAAGCAGCGGAAAAGTTACTATATAGCGTTATTAAGGTATAATGACTGTATAACCGGGCTACAACATTGACATAACCAAAATATCAGGAGCATATAATTGTTGCAAGTAGTTTGACGGTCGAAGTATTCGGCTAATCTTTGAGACGCGGATCAAGTGAAGACAAGACCACTATAGGCAGCAGACTTACAACTTACATGAATTTCAAGTTCCATGCTAGCCTGACCCTAAAATCCGACTACGCTTATTCTTTGACTTTGAGTGTTGCTTTTCCACATCGCCCTTCAGAACTACATCAGCCACAAAGAAGCTAGCGAGGAGACATAATCCGACCAGGGGCACCTGAATCGCGAAAATTACTCGAAAACCCTCTAATCGCGCACGTTGGATATCTGCTTGGTAGGCCAATGTGTCTCTATCACCGGCATTCCATTTGCCCTGAAGGGCCTGATCCCTCAACCATTCTGGCACGGTCCCCCGTAAAGCTGCATTCATCGCGGCGTATTGCGCGGCCGACGAGATCGCGACCCCGACCACACCTCCGAGGGAACGGAGGACATTCCGGGCCCCTGTTGCAACTGCCCGGTCCTCTGTGCTAGAATTGGCTTGTAAAGCTACAAGACCTATGCACGTAAGATGAGCTTTCATTCACAATATTTGAAGTTGCGTGACTAGGGGGCATACCTGGCTGATGCACCCAACCTACCCCTATGCCTTCCAGGGCGAGCACAATCACGTATGTATACGTATGTGTTTTCTCGTTGAACAACAACTTCAAGCCGGCACCGAGGGTCCAGAATAGGAGGCCGATGCGGAGAACATGGCTGTATCTAAGCCGGGGATTTAGCATTGTAAATGAGGAAGAAAAAGAGCATACCAAAATGACATGTTGAATACCTCGCAAGTTTAGACATGACAGGCCCAGAAGTAGCACCGGCTATCCCTTGCGCGGCGACAAATGGTAAGATTAGGGTTGCGCTTTGTAGGGGTGTATAACCACGCAGAGTCTGGAAGTAAAGGGGTACGAAATACTGTGTCACCTGCCAAGCGGAATCGCTAAGGAAACCAATCACAAGCAGTAGGCATCTTGATCGAGTAGTAAACAATCGCAGCGGCGTGATGGGTATCTTAGCTAGATAGGCCTCGATGGCGATAAAGACGAAGAACAGGAGACCACCAATTATCAGAGTTGAGAGAACTTGTTGGCTGGTCCAGGGCCAAAGGATCCCGCCGGAGTTTATAGCCAACTGCGGAGGGCAAGTAAGTACGAGGTACGGAAATGAGCGCCAATCAGCTAAGGGTGTTCTTAGAATAACACTTACTACCGTTAGCACAACACCTGCAACTGAGGTTATCACCCCAAGCCAGTCGATCTTCCGAAGCTTCTGGCCCCAATCTCCCGACACAGGGTTCAGCGGTAAAACGAACAGAAGCAGCACAAAACATGCGCCAGCTGCAATCGCAGGAATGAAGAACGTCCACCGCCAACCGTCCGTGCCAATTCGTATCAGGCCAGCAGCCACGAAGGGGCCGGACGTAGCCCCGGCGCCAATGGCAAGGCTGATCATCCCCTGGTACTTGCCCCGCGCCTTCAGGCTGACGAGATCACTCACAATGATGGCGACCGAAGAGGAGATGCCACCGCTGCCGACACCACTGATAGCGCGCGTGACGAACAGCCACGTCGGCGTCTTTGCGAAACCTGATAACCCGCCTCCGAGAGCGATACAACCTACGGAACAGAGGAGTACTGGCCGCCGGCCGAAGATGTCGGATATCCGGCCGTAGAGAGGCTGGAAGGAGGTCTGACCTAGAAGATATGCGGCACCAACCCAGGTGATGCTCGTACCGGCTTGGAAGTATCCCGATATCGTCGGCAGCGCGGTAGTCACGGAGGCCATATCTAGATAAGAGATAAAGTAGCAGAGGCAGAGGCAGAGGTATGCTGCCAAGAGCCGGGGAAATGGCAGCCGTTGCGTTTGATCATCGAGCTGATCTGAAGGGCCCTGGGTGGCATCGGTAGACGGCGTGTCCTGAGCATTGTTACGGCGTTGGTCAAGATAAGGATCTGATTGGGTTCTGTCAGGGCCATGTATGGTCTCCGGATATGTTAAGACCAAGTTTGTCTCCGGACTCAGGGACGTTAATGTTGATGTTGTCGTCATCTTAAGATAGTGAAACCTTTCAAAATCCTAGATAGCGCCCTCTGAGGCCTGTGAGATACTGGAGAGTCTTGAAGTGGTGTAATATGCTAATAAGGAACAGTGATGAGACAGGATCAGTCAGCGATAGCATCAGAATTTTAAGGAGCTTCTGTTGTACCCGTCTATTCCCGCAATGAATTCATGGTAACTACACATAAAGGGACACTGCCATGAAACTCTCAGTAGCAATTGAACACCGTACGAGCCGATTGTCAAAGTATAATGCACACTGGTGATACAGTGCCCGACTGAAGCGTAGATCAATATCCTGTCACCAGAAGTTCATATGAGATACTGCCACTCGCTTCAATAGCTACCAGCTGTTTCCCGTTATGTAACCGACGGGTTTGAAGACAGCACGCCTGCTACTGTTATTCTATTTCCTAGCCCGAAGAGGATTTCGGGGTCGATCCTTGATTGGTCCTGCAAGCAAGCGAACCTCGGACCGGCGTACGAAAGCGAGAATACGATACATAACTACGAAGACAAGGGCAAAGCCCACTTAACATTGAAACCTGCCGGTAGTCGTCGATAGCCGATACGCTCTTCACAGAGCTAATGCGAAAACCGTCTCGGCATTACTTGGCTAGTTAGGTAGGTGCCTATGAGCCAGGCCCTGGATTGGTGCAAGGCCTACATGACAGCCGGCGCTCCGTGCTTACCCCTGCCTTGACGCCGCAGTGCTGCATGTCAGCTCTCCACCAGTACCGTCTATGCGCCAACAAGATGCGAGAGATACGCGTAATTGCGTGCTTATGGGGGTGAGTGTAAACCCTCAACTCAGCCCCTCTAAGTGAATCGAGAGAATCGGGGCGACTTCATCAGTTGGCAGCGCGAAAGTAGGTACTAATGACTTTCGTTGAATCTCTTGCTCCGGTATCAACGCCGGCGTGGTGGTCAGTTCTCATACCGAGGGAATGGTATAAGCTGGAGCGCGGGGCCGAGGGGACCGGCTCTTTAGCAGGATCGTATACGGTGGGGTGTGGGGGGGTGTCGTGAATTCCTCAATGACGCAAGAATTCGTGATAATGATATGACGCCCCTGTCCGTTTATTGTTTGCCCGCCAGTCCCCCCTCTGGTGTTTCACGGTGAGTTCGAAGTGACTCGCCCGCAATTCAGTTTGCTCTTGAGACGAGTCGTCAGGAGTCTGGATGTGAGTGATGTATATCGTGTATTGCATCTTGTGTTCTCATATAGATCGTATTGTCTGACAGTTCCATAACCATTCCAGTGCCGGCATCCATAACATCATTAAGAAATCTCCATTAAAAATTCACGGTATCATGTCCGTTCCTCCAACATACCCAGACGCCCTAAAATATCGCAATTCCCTCAAGTCATATCTTCTTGCCTTCCCATAGATAGTAAACAGCATCTTCATAGTTAGTCCTTTGCTTGTCCCGCCTGATGTGTCCGCAGTGTGGTGTATAGTCATATAAGAGCTCCTTGACCTCCCACTTCTCTTTGCGAGCTTGCTTCGCGTGCGACAACACATCTCTCCAACCTACCACTTTGTCGTCTATAGATGCAAAGTAGTACACTTTATCACAGTCGATGAGCTTCTGGTCTAAGATTGATTTGCGCCAGTAAGCGACGGGCGTTTCGTATCGGGTAATCCCAACGAAAACGTAGATGATAGCAAGTACGGCATGGACAAGCGCCCAAAGAAGTGGACCGAACGGAAAATCGGTTGTAACGTCGATTATGTATGAGTACGTTAAAGCCCGGCACGCGTTGGTGTAGGATGTGCCCATGGGTGCGCTATCGCAGATCAATCCGACTAGTGGCAGACTCGTCTTCGTTCTACGCTCGAGAGCGACTAGCAAATTCGTTGCCGAGTTAAGCCCACCATTCCCAATGATATGCAACAGCACTCTAGGCTGGGGATGCGAGGTCCTGGAGGAGCTGCCATCAGGTTGGGAACTATCGCACTCATTCAGAATATCACAGATTACGTCCTCAGCAGGCTTCATGGCGTTCTCTTGCTTGGAGTAAGAGCTGATCATGCCTGATCGAGTGGGCGTAATTGTGAGAATCTTTGCGCGAGGAGTACTTTGGCGATAAAGCCCCTTGTAAGTGCAGACATGCCGGGTGTTAACAATGCTGAGGGACGGGCATAGGATGACCAATTGTCCAGGCTTGGGGTCTTCTGGTGTAAACAGGGAGATGTTAGGCCCTAGTTGGGCGTATCCCCTAGTGTGAACCATGTTTAATTGAAGATTGGGCTTTGAATTTTGAGAGTCGCGTAATGTGTGACTGAAGATTGTTATGATTCAATGTCAATGACGTTAATGCTCTGTAGTATACACTATAATTGACAGGGAAGCCAGGGTTAAGAACGTGGACTGAAGCGTGTAAGAGAACGATCGAAGATAATGTATGAGGTTGGTGCCAGAGGAAGAGAGATTGGGATAAGAGGTGGTAGAATGTAAAAGTGGAAGAGAAGTCTCGATGTCAAGGCGGGATTGTTTAAAGACGTTAATTTGTCACAGTTGTGAGGCAGTGTGTTGAGGGGATGGGGTAATGATATGCTGCTTAGCTAACCTACTACCCGAGAACTAATCCCTGCTTTGCTTACTGGGACGTCATATTATCATATAGACCTGTTGGTATACGGATTGAGCGTAAGTAGTTAACATCCGGTCGGGGTGAAACTATAACAGAAGGTGGGATAGTGACTTCAAATTGAGCCCATCCGCGCCACAGCTATCAGAACTGTCAAAGCTAGTATATCTAGTGGTAAGCTTCACATGTGCGGATAATCCTATGTTCCGGTATGTCGGTCTTCCTAATCCCCGACGTCCGCCATCATGATTCACATTAGCCACGGTTGAATCACCTCACTATCTTGACAATCGGAGGCTGCCTGCAATTGGCCAATGAGGCTGCACAGCAACCAGTACAGCACGTTCATCTGATGCTTTCGCTGACTCATCTCAAAGCATTAGGCGAAGAAAGACATCCGTCAACCCAGCTATTGTAACTGGGGTTGCATTAAATGTACTTCAATTTAGCCTGACATCAATAACGCGTTTCGTCAAGCACGAGATCTCAGAATTCAAACCTGTCTAATTAGCGATAGATTCTATATTTAGACTAAGGCCTGGCAACAGATTCACAAACATTCGAAGGGATTCTTTGTATGCAATTTCGCGATCTTTGTTGAGATTAAAAAGGTTGGCAACAAAGAGCCATCCATACAACCGCAAGCAGCTATATCCCACCTAGTCAGTCAATGCCATATGGAAAAGGCAGGCCGAGAATCTCAACACTACTTGTTTTGTAATTCATGAATGTGAGGCTTGCATTTTGATGAGATAGCACAGATATCAAGATGCCTTCAGGCCGTGCGCTGATGCGTATTGTCAAAACCGTGGAACTTCAGCTTAAATGTGATTTCACAAATAACCCGGGATGGGAGTACGAAAAAACACTGGGACATGGCACATATGGCCTAACAATACTACTGAAAGACAAGGATCCATTAGGCATTCGTCGCCGTCGCCCTTACAGGAGGATAGTTTTAAAGCGGCAACTCGTGCCGGAGAGGGGCATGGGTGATTTCGTTGCTGAAATAACGGCACTTGAGGTGAGAGGGAATGCTATATTTTTCTGCCTGTTGGCGTTAAGTTGACGAATTGATAAACTAGAAACTACGAGGTCACGCGCACATTGCTCAGATGATCGACCACACGATGAGTACAGAATACTATCGGGGGAGAAGGGGTCGAACAGCGGAGTTCCTGAGGCGTATCATGAGAGTGCTCACAAATTATCCCGAAAACATATTCAAGACCCTATCCCCTCACCGTGGCCCGGCAATTCTTCTAGAATACCTGGAAGGCGGTTCAATGTATGATTTCGTAATAAGACAAATCGAGAAGAGAGTCGTATTACCAAACCGTATTCTATGGAGCATTTTTTACTGCTGTAAGATCAGATCACAGACTGCTTCATACGCTGCTGCCACTGAATATGGCGCTAATACTGTATTAGTGGTTCGTGCATGTGTTGCAATGACATATGCAAAGAAGGCACCTTACGGAGAACCCTTAGAGTTGGAGGAGCTTCACCCGGACGAGGATCATCTCTTGTTACTCCACGGCGATATCGCCTTCAGAAACTTGATGTTTGATGACTACGAAGACAATGTTCCAGAACGTAGGTGACCGTCATACGGATCCTCCTTATTCATACTTAACAATCCAGGGTATAAGATGTCTTTCAAATGCACATTTTGGGTATAATGGCTAACAAGGATTGAAAAAGACAATGTTGCGCCTAAAGTGGTACTGATAGATTTCGGAATGTCTCGGCCCGCGAATGCATTTGAAGGATTTACGGCTGGACGGGCTGCTGAGATGTTCAATATGCAAGAATGTCTTACCGTAAGATCCCTCAAACCGTTCCCCGAGAACTGCTTGCTAACAGAAGACTGCACAAGCTTATGGCCCAGCTGATATACGCGGACTTTGTGCCGTCAGCACAGTTTTACGTGTATAACTTAGAGGGCCAGCAAAGCACTCAAGCGTGGCAGCTCATACCATGGGGAGGTAGAGATCCTTTTCCTTGGTTGGACGACGAATTGAGATATCTCATCGTCGAAGGCCTGAGTGACCTTAAAAATCGGCCAACGCTCGAGCAGATGCTCAGGCGAACGCGAAGGGGTGCCATGAAGCCAGCCTCTGCATACGGAGCGCGGGCAGTGGATGAAAGCGACCAGGCATGTCGTGCAGTAATGCAGCAATTGATGTACAATGCTCCTGAAGATCCGGATATTTTTTGATTGAGAACATTACGGTATGTTGCATTAGGAAGCAGCCCCACGCAGGCAACGATTGGTTTTGTATATCCTTAAGCCTTCTCTATAGGGTAGTATTGGTGTTGAGCAGATGGAAGTTAGGCCAGAGATTCGTGGCCCTCAAAGCTTGTTGGGGATTGTATCTGTATTATTACTATATACATATTTTGGTCATAACTTCACCTAATATGTTCTTGCCATTAGATGAATGCCTGACTCATCCAGTAACCCATTTCGTGTGATATCTCACTATACAATCCTTTCGAAAAAGCGCGCATTGTAGTCAGTCTCCTGTGTAAACTTCACTCCATAATACCGAGCCGAAGCTGCATGCTACGTTGAACTCATAGTCTCCATGCGCTATACCGTTCAGAGCCGCCGGACCGAGTACCGACATACGGAGCAGCCCACTCTTTAACGGTTTTCGAATGCATCTTGGCCAGCTTGGTATTTGCTAGCTTCTTACTATGATAGGTTGAATGATTATTGAAACTTACGACAAGATTGACATTCATGAAACTAACTATGTTAGTTGCCCTATGCAGCATGCCAGGAACGTCGAGAACGATGAATAAAGAAAGGCGCGAGAGCTGCTCTTGAGAATATAAATAATACCATCTGTCCTGACAGCCTGAGATCGAAGAATGGCTCCTTCGAAACCAACCTGGGCAAGCGCGCTTTATTCTCGACAGGAATACCACTAGCAGAATGGAGACACAGAGGCCAAATATACTCTTCATCATGGCTGATGACCATGCTTCTAAGGCGATAAGCTGTTACGGAGCAGGTATTAACAGAACTTCCAATATCGACCGCCTTGCCATAGAAGGTATGCGCTTCAATCACTGCTATGTCACAAACTCTATTTGCACACCGTCTCGTGCAGCGATCCTGACTGGGACGCATAACCACGTCAGCGGCGTTATGACACTCGACGACAGCATCAACAAATTCATGCCTAGTGTGGCGAAGCATTTAAGGACGGGAGGATACCGGACGGCCATGGTTGGTAAATGGCACCTAGGCGAGGGAAGTGCTCACGAACCCAGTTGTTTCGATTACTGGTCTGTTCTTCCGGGGCAAGGCGACTATTGGGACCCGACTTTCATCGATGATGAAAGCGAAAAGGTGGAGTCAGGATAAATGACTGATATCATTACAGATAAGTGCCTGGACTGGATGACGGAGACAAACGCGAGTGATAAGCTATTCTTCATCATGTGTCATCACAAGGCGCCACATCGATCATGGGAGTGCGACGATAAGCACAAGAGCCTGTACACGGACCCCATTCGTGTTCCAGAGACGTATAATGACGATTAAAAAAACCGCGCAAAGGCTGCGAAGATAGCCAAGATGAGGGTAGCAGAGGACCTTACGTATCAAGACTCGGGTCTTGTCCAGCCGGACGGCGGAGCCAGAGTCGGAGAGAGAGTTGTACAGGAGAGCGGCTCTGCGCAACGCAAGATCCCGACTACCGCGACGAAGCTGATCGATAAAGAAGATGGCACAGTGTTCACGTTTTCCAACGCCGATAATCTTGCTCAATTCAAGTTCCAGCGGTACATGTAGCGTTACCTTCGCGTCATCCAATCTGTCGACGACAATGTCGGACGTATGCTCGACTACTTGCAACAAAATAACTTAGCAGACAACACGATCGTCATTTACACATCTGAGCACGGGTGGTTCGACAAACGTTTCATGTACGAGGAGTCATTCCAGATGCCTTTTCTCATTCGGTATCCTGCTGGGATCAAGGCGGGATCGATATGCGACAACATTATCTGCAACGTCGATTTCGCGCCGACATTTCTGGACTATGCGCAGCTACCTGTGCCTAGCTACATGCAAGGAGAGTCATTCTGTGCGCTGTTGAATGGGAAGACGCCACCAGACTGGCAGCAGATCGCATACCATCGGTACTGGATGCATAACGATATCATCCATCATGCTTACGCCCATTACGGCGTTCGGGACCAGCATTACAAGCTCATATACTGGTATAACGATGATATGGGATTGAGGGGTGCCCGGCCTGGCGGCGAAGAGCATCGTGAGTGGGAGCTGTTTGACTGCCACAAAGACCCTTTGGAATTACTTAATGTGTATGATGATCTGGAGTACAGGGAAATAGTGGCGCGCATGACGAAGCTGCTGGAGCTGAAGATGGCCCAGATTGGAGATACGCCAATGCATCAGGTTGCTGAGACTAGGATGATTGAGAGTAGACTGTAATGACGACTTAAGATATAGGCCCTGTCATAATTAGGATTCAGTAAGGGCATAACGGCTGCCTAACTGATATATAACAGGGGTATAAAAAGCTTATAGTGAGGGTTAGTAGAAAATAGGGAGAAGGGCATGTATCAAGCTAACATTGAAGGTTCTAGATGAGGCGCATAAGCCTAGCAATGACAGCCTGCCATTTCTAAGGCCGCTCTAGATATTGTCAATACGCAAATTAAGATTGTCCATTATTCCCTCCTCCTTCTCCACCTGATTCCAAAGTTGTTTGTCATGTACTTTCGCCACATCGAGCCCGGAAACTCGTTGGCTGTCATGTAATCCGCAGCCCCATTGGCCATAATAATGGCATAGCAGGCCGGGTTTTCAATATTCATCGCCAAGTCCTGTGTCTTAGATCAGTCGAGCTGCCTGAAAGTAACAATAAGATACGGTGAAACAACCTGAATCCTCTGGCACCCGTAGAGCCCCCTTTTGATGCTCTTTTTAAGATCACCGTAGTAGCCTTTTAGATCCCACTCTTGGGTACCGTCGTATCGATCTATGACATATGAGCCATCCCAGCCGAGCCATACTTTCTGCACCATTTTGAAATCCTGCTTTCTAACCCAGCTTCCCCTGAGACTATAATGCCACTTCGCCCCGACTCGCACGAAGAAAGTTTTATCGGGACCAAGCATAACTTGTGTTGGGCAGCCATACGCCCTCGTTTCCTCGAACCACCGGTTCAGATCGGGGTATTCTCTTTTTAGGTTTCTAGAGAATTCTGGATCATGTTATTCATGTCTATTTCAAGGTGAAATATTTCAGAGCACTTACGACTCAAGCACTTCCCGTAAATATCGTGGTAATGACGATACCACGAGCCATTGGTACCGACAGCAATGTATCTATTTCCATCTCCGGTATGTTCTGGCGTATTGCTAAGAGGATCTTAATTAGCTAATTGGAAATTGCGAGAGGAGCCAAGACGGGTGGTAAGCAGTACTTACTGATAATTGCATAACGGACCAACGAAAGCATAGTTCCCGCCTGCCAAGCTAATGTTCACTGGTCCCTTAACTCCCGGCATCCGTTAATTGTGCGAGATATGTACTAACAATAGTCAAGGCGGAGAATAACAAATTGAGGTGCTGTTGGGGATGACGATCTTCAGCATTGAGTTCGCTGAGGGGAAAGATTTAATTATCTGCGATTAAGAAGGGGCCAAGAGCTATGTGACATTTATTAAGGAGTACCTATCCCACAGATCTTTGTAGATGCTCCTAACAGCTAAGGGTCGATGGCTGCCTCAATTGGGGAAGCACAGAGTCAGCCTTAGATGTTAAATTTACACCGCCCCTCAATCTCACCGAAAAATTCAGCCGCAGCGATCTCACACACGGGATTGAGAAATCATCTGGGCGCGAACTATCAACTAAGGTCTTCTCACAGCCACACTCGTTGCCCTCGTTGAAAAGGCCCCCAAATCGTCTGCTGTCACAGCCTGCAGACCACTGGTATTGAGACACGTAAGAGTGAATCTGCCGATGCCTCTACGATTTCTTGCAGCAGATGGGGTAGCTTTCCGTCAAATACTACGCTGACCGAATGTTAGATGTCGAATCAAATAGCCTTCATGGTACTAAAATGTTCCATATTCCTTCTATGAATTTTACTTGGTCAATATTATAATGAAATGTAACCCAAATATTAACCGGACAACCAATACCTTACCTTTCAAGATTTGTATTTAGATCTTCCCATTAAGACCCCTTCTCCATGCCGATATAGAAATGGCTGATGAGAGTCTAACTTCCATACTTGTAAGTATAGGTGGTGAGATTAGGAGGTAGTAAAAATAATCAAGAAGTTTCTCATGAGACAGAGCTACTGGTTGCTCAGCCTCTTATCAGCCTCTTCACAAGTAAGTCACAAGGTCGCTGATTATTACGTTAGCACATATATCTCGTGTTCAGCGGCGCCATAGAGGGCGGGTGTTCACAGTCCGATAGCCACATATAGTTCAATCGAACGCGCCTCCAACTTAAGCCTCAATTTGATATTCCAATGGTAGTCTACAAATTTGCTGCCCTTTAAAGATACTTGATTGATTGCAGGTCCAAGGACATCGTTGAGCAGAAGTTCTTGGCTGAGATAAGGTTTAAATTGGATTCTTGCGATAAACCTACCCTGAATGGCATCTGGCAGTGTGCGGGGGTGCTTGAATAGTGGACCATACTGGCCCTACTGTGTGAGTTCTTAGTCCCCATAGCTCCACGTGGATACGCATTGCTTCCGAGGTGGATTGATTTTTCAACTAGTTCATCCTCGCTGATCGGTCAATTGGGGACCCGGGGATCGGAACATGCGCCGCTAGGAAATGGCAGGCAGATCAAAGCGTCATTAGATTTTATATTCTCGAAGGCTGATTGCGATGTCGAAATGGAACTCCTTCTCGGATCTTTCCAAATCGGTACCGTATCTGATCATCGGGTCTGCAAGGCCTGTAGATGGCGCAAGGTGAGGAATTCATGACTGCTACATCTGTAAGCTCTAACAGCCGAGCTGAATAATGATCACCAGGTGCGCTGCACCCCTCTAGGTGGAGGCAGTGTTTGTTCTAATTGCGCAAGACTTGGCCTACCTTGTTCTGTTGCTAGCAATGCAGACCAGAGTGGCGGGAATAGCCACACCCCCTTTTCTCATTCAGAACGACCACGCCGTCTTCGGGGTGCTCGAGCTTGCATTCCTTGTCAGCGCAAGAAAGTGCGATGTTCAGGCACTTCTCCCTCATGCTCCCATTGTCAACGCCATAACCAGCTGTGTGAATATTCCGAGCCCCTCCGGGTCTCAGTGCAGGTTGCATCATACCAAACGACATCAAATAAGGGCTACGAGGACACCAACTTTCCCAGAAGCCTAGGTGACCTTGTTGAGGTCTATTTCCAGAGGATATCCACTCCCTTCCCATGCTTTCCTGCACCCCGCAAGCACAAAGGAGAAATGTCATGCTGGTAAACTTGAACTGGCTTTGGCGTTTGCCATCTGTGCGCTGACCATGTGGTATGAGCAGCCGGATCAGAAAGGTCGAGCTCTAGCTGAAACTTGGAGCAAGGAGGCTGAAAGTAGGATTCTATGTCATCTAGAATTACCGACTATCTCGCGACTTCAAGCGCTGCTGCTTGTCATTAGCTACCAGAGACAAGTCGTATCATTTCAGCGCGCTTTCATGCTAATTGCCACGGCAGCTAGATATGTGGTGGCGATACGCCTCAGATCTCGACCTTATCACACAAGAAGTACGGCGAAGAGTGATGTGGTCGCTCAAGATTGTCGAGCGATATTTCGC
Organism: Xylaria sp. MSU_SB201401; assembly: GCA_002288965.1. NCBI lineage: Eukaryota > Fungi > Ascomycota > Sordariomycetes > Xylariales > Xylariaceae > Xylaria > Xylaria sp. MSU_SB201401. The sequence goes on along the minus strand of NPFG01000197.1, from coordinate 1,718 downwards.
GGTCGGACTACCAGAGTTCGAAGCTTGTCCTATAGATACTATTTATCTCCAGTTCCCGGGTGACGAGAGTGATTTCGGCTACGACAGCTCTGGTAGTGATGATGGCACATATGCGCTATTCGTAAAGCTCGAGCTCATTCGGCGCGATATTATGAAATTGACCAGGGCCGTTGCGCTCTGCGAGCAACCATATCACCTATTAACAACAGTAATCATCGAATTGAAGCGGGACTTGGATAAGATTGGACTGCGTCTATCCGCAAATGATGACCATAGTTTACTATCCACCACGGAAATGGGAGAAGACAGCAATTTGTCGATACGGAAGATACTCGCACGCATCTCCCTTCATCAAGCCTACTGCGACCTATATCAAATACTGCTTCTAGGTTACCCTGAAGCAGCCCCGCGTGTTGTCCTAGACGCGGTGGAGAAAGCACATACTGAAGAAGCGCAGCATGAATGCCTCGACCACACCTCTGCCATTGTTCAAATCATAGCGGATTTGAACTATAACAGTACAAGCTCGTTATTGCTCGAGTTCGATACTGCGATCTGTGCATACCACGCAGCAAGACTCATTCTATTTATTGCTCGATCTGGACGAGGCGGGGACAAACTGACGCCCGAGATCGCAATTAACCGAGTAGATATTTGTTTAGTGTCCGTGAGGCGGTTCTTTGCTCGCTCGGCATTAGTGCGGCCAATCATAGACGATATGGAACGCTTGAAAAATGAATTGCTGTCTCAAGGAGCCAGTATGTGCGGTTTCACGTCACCGCCAGAATTCCAAAATGGGCGGAGAAGAATAGAGCAGCACCTTTCTGAAGCCGCAAAGGCGAGGCAGAAATTAGCAGTTCACAGTTTATTACGGCGAGCTGATTTCACTGACGAGGTGTGAACACTAACCCCTCTTCTGCGCAGGGGTCCAAGAGCAGAAATATGCACGATACTAGTAGGAGTAGAGGAGGTAGCGTTCGCGTTCGATTGGCCTGATGCCTTAGGCCACCTTGTACAGTTCCAAGTGCTACATCGGCGGGTTGAGTTGATCGCGCTCTCGACTCATATAAATACACGCAGTCCAAATTCGGCGCTATCGTTAAGCCCTAGAATCTGATCTTGCATTACTCAATTCGAGCCCTAGACGTATGCCGTACTATTGACGGCAAGCTATACAACGCTAGGCTCGAAGAACAGTCCATCCAAGTGCCTTAAAGACCGTGAAGAATATATGTAATATACCACTATCCAAACATAAGAACTCTAGAAACATTTTATGTTTCAGCCATATTTTTCTACTCGGGAGTAGAGTAGGTAGAGACAGCTACCCTGTGATTACCTCTCCGCGAGAATTTATTCGGACTTTATTTGCTCTGTGGAGAACTTTGCCATAGCTGCTCCTCCAGTTGCCATCACATTGGAGATACCACCTAAATGCAATATAGTTAGAGACATAATAGTGTATAAAGACACCTATTCGGGGGTTCATACAAATCTCCGTAAAGGCCACGGCATCTTTCGCTTCGTGGCTGAATGATGGGCTCAGCAGGATCTACGATACACAAATTGTCTCCCGGTAAGCAAAACCCCCGGATCACGACCACCCCCCCTCACGACCACCCCGCGACCCACTATATACCTAATTAGTAAACCACTAATAAATAAGTGAATAAAATAGCTAAAAATAGCAGGTAAGTATTATTAAGCTTATTTTTATT
>NPFG01000196.1:0-67151 GCA_002288965.1 Xylaria sp. MSU_SB201401 | reverse complement strand
GTTTATACGAAAAAAACTACGTTAAAATTTTAGCGTGGTTTTTATTTCACTAGGAAAGAAAATAGTAGTAAAATAAATAAAAATACTTTTATATAGCTTTCTTAGTTAATAGCCTAAATTTTCAAATTGCATGTCTATAGCTATAAAATTGGTACAGTTATTAAGGTTTTTATATGTGGATTTTATATGGTGTTTCAGGGTGGCCCACTCAATTAAGTGGCCCGGTCATATGAGAGATGCGTTAATATTTAATAATTATAATATATAACTATAATAAAGCTTACAAAATAACATCTAGACTTTATTTAAAAGGTAAGTAAATAAAAAGTCGTTATTTATATAAAACTTATAATTATTATATATTAATATATATTATATATTATTAATGTTATAATGTTAGAATAACGGTTTATTTAGTAGTTAGTACAGGCCCGAAGACCTAGGTCTTTAGGACTGTCTGCGGGACTCTTCGAGACCCTCGGGCCCCGTGTACGCTGGCTAAGGATTAGCTAAGCTAATCCGAGGATCAGCCATATAGGTCCCACGCTATATATAACCTTCCGTATGCCCGCTTCAATAGTTCTTTTACAATAGATTAGACTTGACTTCGGATTTAAATTGCCTCTCAAGTTCTCCGGGGCCACTACGGGTGGCCCATATATAATCCCATTTAAACAATTAAAATAGTTTTAAATATAAAATATAATAAAGTTTTATAATTATTTTTGTTATAGTTAGCGGTTAGCTATACTATTAAGCTACGGGAGCAAAAGTAAGTGGTTTATGTCAAGGCTATAATCCTAGTCTATAATACAGCTTATATATAAAAACCGTAACAATTTTAATATTATATTATTATTAGTTTATTTGTTAAAAAGTAGTTAAATTACTAGTTTTTAAATAAACTGCAGTTATAATTTAAAAACTATTAACTTTATATTTAAACTTCTTTTTAAATTAATAATAATAATAAAGTTTTACTAATAGTGCTAATAGGTTTAAATATAGTTATTTATTTACCTTTCTTAATAGTTTTTTAAAGGTTATATAATATTAGAATATTAGTTATAACTTAGTGGTTTTTATTAACATTTTAGTTTATATTTATTTTATTGGTATTAAAAAGTAAATTTAAAGGATACTTATTACTTATAAAAATTTAAAATAGTTAAAAAGATATTAATATTAGCTATTATTATATTATTTATATATATATAATTAAAAGACTTTAATCTAATTAACTTTACTATTTTATTTTAAGTTATAAAACAGTTATATTACTTTTTACTAAGCCTTTTATTATTATTAGACGCGTTTAATATATATTTAGCTATTAACTAAAACTTGAAGATTAAAGGCGTAAAGCTTAGCTTAAACTGTTTTATTACTTAGTTTATTAACTAGTGTTTTTAGTAAGTAGATAAAGCTTAAAAGTGTTAGTAAGTCTCTTTTTAAGTTAGAATTTTATAAAGCCGGCAGTATATAAACGACTTTCTTAATATTTTATTTTTATACTACCTTTTAAACTAATATACTTAATTAAATAACGTAAATAGCAGCTACTATATAATGATTTTTAGAATATAAAGGTATAATAATAAAGAGGAGCTAATTTTAAAGAGAATAAGGGTAAAAAAGGTTGTGAGCCTAAAACGTGGTCGCGTTATTAAGTAGTGTTTAATTAGGGTGGTTGGGAGGGTTAGCGCGTTAACGGGGGTCCCTGGAGTGGGGTTGTGGTGAGGGTGGCTTGTGATCCCGGGGTTTATCTTATATGAGGTTGTAGTGTTATCCTTACCTCGTTAATTCTTGAGTGCATTGAAGTCTCTTCTTTCCTAGTGCTGTCACAAAGAAAAACCATTTTAAATCCCAACTATAATGATATTTATAGAAAGGTATATTGTTATGTATTATTAGTATTATTATGTTCTCGCCTATTGATCATGGTTGTCTCGCCAAGCATGAGGTGGTAGTGGTGTGACCTGATTATGTTTTCTAGACTTATCTATATCATCATCTAAATTAGCTCTCGGGCATCAGGGAATGTCGAGTAGTAAATTCTCACCTGGACAAACATCAGCCGTAATAGGTCTATGACACCTCCCGTCCTTGACTTTCTGCTATTTCTTTTCTTGGCATGGTACTGAGATTAGCCTGTAGTCTATACACCGGCCGCGATTGATCCAGATCCTGCCATTGGCTACCACTCGGAAGCCAGGCTTGCACATTGGAGGCCGTCCTGGCGATTATCTGCCGCACGTCTTCCCAAGCAACAATGCCCTACTATATACCTCTAACGTGCCCTGCGCCGATGCTCAAGCGTAAACATAGAGTGACAATCTGTAAATCCCCTGAGCTATTTCGGGAAGGTGCGAAACATTGATAAATGAAGCGGCTATATTAGTTGTCCCTTGAAGACAGCGACCGTGGTCCGGGCCTTGGGCGATGCTATACAGCTGACATATTTAGCGATAAGACAACATGACGCCAAGGAGTCGACGGAGTCGTGTTTATATTTTGCTGTATAGGAGGATGGATCTAATACTATGTGATCCGCTCCCCAGCTGCCTCTGGACAGCTCGCCGTTCAGTTCAAGCCTCAAACCACCCCGCATCAGACGGTTCCTCCTAACATCATGAAGCTCATTCTGGCTGCCAGTGTATTGTCGTGGGTAAGCGTTGCGGTCGCGAGTCCCAGCTATGCCAGACATCGACGAGCCGACGGATCGAATATTCGTCGTACCGGCCTTCCCCAATTCGTTGACGGTGAACGCGACTCCCTGTTAGTCGATAACAGCACTCATACTGAATATACTACGAATTGGGCTGGCGCTGTCATGATTGGTTCGAAGCCTGACCATGTCCAATCAAGCGCGAGAAGATTGGACTAATCCACATGCCAGGTACTGGATACACGACCGTGTCTGGCACGATCGTAGTCCCTCAGCCTTCCACACCAGTTGGAGGCAGTAGCACCAGGACGTACTCGGCGTCTGCGGTATGCGACATTCCTTGTAGTCACTTTCTCCCTGTCACATTCCGACCGCAGCAGCAGGGGAGCGAGCGCATCTTCGCGCATGCAGTTCCCCTTATCGCCCTCATTTCAGCTGAAGAATAGTTGCTGACTGCAGTATACCATAGTGGGTTGGCATCGATGGCAGTACGTGTCAGACGGCCATTTTGCAGACGGGCGTCGACTTTAGTGCGAGGGGAAAGACGGTTACGTACGAGGGCTGGTACGAGTGGTATCCTGATTATGTAAGTTACGACAGGGGATCACTGAACTTATCCTGCTTTTTCCCTACACACATATCGGCGGACTGTGTACGAGACAGCACTATCGTGAAATAACCTCGCGTATATCTTTGTGCTATAATTACTATGCTCGAGCTGACAGGTTCTCGACAGTCATACCGGTTTTCGAACTTCAAGATTTCAGGAGGCGACACCGTCACGATGACGGCAACGGTGACAAGCAAGAACAGCGGTAGCGTGGTCCTGGAGAATAGGACAACAGGGCAGTCGGTGTCACATGTCTTCACCAATCAGGTAGGGAACCTCTGCCAGACCAACGCCGAGTGGATTGTCGAGGACTTCTCGCAGGGAAACAGCCTGGTCCCGTTCGCCGATTTTGGCACCGTCGTGTTTACGAACGCGAGTGTCAATGGTGTTGTAGGGCTCGACAGAGCTCTTATCTACGATATCAAGCAGGGTAACAAGGTGTATACCAGCTGCTCTACGTCGGGGCCAAGCTCTGTTACGTGTTCTTACATAGGATAGATATTAGTCATTATTGTAGGTACTTTGAATATGTCGGTATTTGACTACCCAGGTAGAAGATGATGTGAGATACAAGGGTAAATAGAGTGCATAATGAAAAGCGCTCATGAGAACAATGAAAATGATAACACATGACAACATATGATTAATATTTGAAGTGAGATGTTGTTTTCTGATCTTTAGCCCTTGGAGGCACGCGACTGGATTGAATAGGGGTCTCAGGTATAAAATAAGGGGGGTTTTGAGGCATCATCGCAGGTACTTTAGTGGGTAAGTGATCTACGCTGGTAATGCGGTACCTTGCATGTAGGTGCCCCGTAGTACCCAGTAGTAGATATAGTGGGTGTACGCACGGGCGTTTTGGGCGGACCTGGGCCGCCTGACCACCCGCCAACAACTCCGCCACCCGCATCAGCCAAAAATCTACCTACACCAACACCTTACACAGCCCGCCGCGAACCCATGCTTCGCTGCACTTACATCTCCAAGCCGAAGTCGCACACTGAAGAACCGGGACACAGCATCTAGAGCAGTCCCTCACTCCGTCGCCCATCTCATCCGGAGACGTGTCGGCCATTGACTGGACTCACCGCAACCTGTTGCTGCTACTCGTACCTTGCCGTTATCTTCGAGCCTGTCACGTTGCTGTCAGCGCATGCATGACCTGGCCTGCCAAACTCAAATAGATCGAGTCAGTCAAGCTACTTACTGGCTCTCAGAAGCCCAACGCAACATCGTCTAGTAGCGGTGCCACCGTGGCTTGGCTGGCTATTTACCGCTCTTGATCTTTCGTATCCAAAAGGACGTGAATTGCACATTCTTGAATTTTCTGAATTTTCTGAAATTTTTTTTTTTCCTTTCTAAATTTTGTTTCCATCTTTTTATCTCTTCCAGCTCGTGTATGAGAAAGGGAGAAAGGGGAGGAGAATAAGAAGAAAAGGAGCCTAGAAGGAAAAGATTAAAAGGAAAGGGAGGAGAAGAGAACAGCTGGGACATCTGGAACCGGAATCTTCCCACAGCGCGCTCGAATCAGAGCCGTCGGAATAATGTGCATTGCGCTCCTGTCCACGGCGCACCCCAGATACGCCCTCATCGCCCTTGACAACCGAGACGAGTACATCCTCAGACCCACCAGTCGGCCGCATTGGTGGACCCATAAGCCTTCGGGTACTCAGATCCTGTCACCTCGGGACCTGCACCGCCGCGAGCGCGGCACATGGATGGGTGTTTCGAGCACCGGCCGACTTGCCATTCTCACCAATTACCGTGAGTCGAGCCAGGATGACCCGGACCACGCCATCTGCGGCGTCCGCAGCCGTGGCGCTTTGCCGAGTGCGTTGGCTGACTGCCCCGGCTGATGAGAAACTGGACCATTTCGTCAAGAGGATGGTCGACGACCCCGCCACCAAGGCCGCGGGGGGCTTTTCACTCATTTGCGGTGACCTCAAAGACGGGTCAGACGGTGGAATTGAGCCGCTGGCTATCCTCACAAACCGATATGACCAACCAGACAGAGTGCCACGGATCGCCGGTGAAAGAGGGGTGACGTACGGGTTGAGTAACACCATCTACGTTGAGCCTCCAACATGGCCAAAAATCAAGAAGGGAAAGCAGCTACTAGAAGCTACGATACAAGAGGCCGTTGAAAAGGACTTGGACGAGGAGGCCTTAATGGACCGACTCTTCACTGTGCTCGAAGATGATACTATGCCTTTGCGGCCAGGCATGTCGATGCAGGACCACATGGACGCCCTCCGGCAGTCGATATTCGTCCCCGCTTTCGGCGATACTCAGGGGTGGAAGGATATGGCCGATGCAATAGAGGAGGGTAAAGCGAAGGCTGCTTTCAATGCCATTGAGGGCGACAGCGATTCCGACACGCAACTACCAGCTGACCCTCATGTTAACTTCATGAAGGGCGCGTATGGGACACAGAGGCAGACATTGGTTCTTGTCGACTGGGAAGGAAATGTCACTTACAAGGAACGGGCATTATGGGACTCTCATGGAAACCGGCTGGAAAAAGGCCAGGGTGATCTTGTTATCAAGTATAAGATAGGCGACTCCTCGCCAGAAGAATAATAGTCCAGTGCAATGCATGAAATAAACCTAATTCAAAAAACTACATACGGCTTATCGCATTGACTATATCCTACGTAATGAGAGTATCTGTGAGTATTGGCAGAGGAAGAGTATATTTGGAAAGCTAGACTCAAGCAGTCGATTGCGCAAAGTGAGAGAGTATCAAGGAGTCGCTACCTCAATTCGAAGACTAGATGCCCGTCCGAGGCGTAATTACTAAAGTCGATGGAAGCCGCAAAGCAAATTGACAGTGTGTACGGATCGCTCGTGGTAGCCGCAGCCTCGAACCCTCCTCCGTCGGCCTGCCTTCAATCAAATCACGCCGCCTAGATATGCGTATCAACAGTGTGTCTAGTCAAAATTTAGAAGTTTCATTCCCATACACCGTGGACATGCGTCAACAATAGTTATTCAAGGGCTAAAAATAAAGATACGCAAACTGCGCCAGTCGTCTCATATCCATCAACCAATTCCTTTGCCTTCGGATTCATCGCCAATGGATATTGAGGGCGGGCCAAACCACTGGGTACGCTTCCCAGCAATGCTCGATCGCCTAAGGGCACGCGACCCATGCGAACTCTACTCAATCCATTCTCTAGGTACGAAAGGCCAGGACTGGGTGCCACCAAAAATGCGACTGTGGCGTGGCCCAAGGCCTCACTTATTCTGGTTCTGATTTTGATGCAGTGTGTCTTAACATCAAGTATTGGCAGAGGGGTTTTTACGGCGTCCTCCTTTGGGCCACGCCCAATATCTATTTACCTTTACGTATCGACGAGACCGAGGCACGGTGGCATCCACACATGCGACACCCTAACCAGAGAGTGTCAGGTAGGCAATACCAAGACGAGATTCACTCATGCCGAGGGCCACACCTCTAGCCCATATAGCTTACCCATCCAGTGCCTACCCACTCTACCTATTTGTGCACACTCCTTTGAAGTACGACACACAGATACACGCACTGTTGGTGGAGGATTCGGGGACCAGGATAGACGAGGGTTGGCTTGACCGTCCACTCACCCCACAGATCTCAAGCCAATTATATAGATGCTCCTAGCTCATCGCATCGCGGCATCGCTTGCTGACCATCAATTCATCTCGAAAGATTTCGTATTACGGATCCTACATAAAGCCGATAGACGACATTTACATTGTAAGTCAACTCCGGTTTGCCTTTTTTCTTTTTTTCTTTTTGGGCTACTCGTTCATAATCTTTACAAAAAATCGATACTCCCAGCTTGCGCAGTCATTCTGACTGATAGCTAGTGGCGATGAGGAGTCTCGGGCCTCTAGAAACCATACTGATGCTCGGATTTGCCCGAGCAACGCACAGATTTCGTGTCTAAGCAGACGGCTCGCGGAGCTTGGCGTTATTGTCAGATTGTGGATGTGAGGACTATTAAAGAACGAATGGAAGTATGGGTTTCAAAAGCGAGAAGCATTACAAGACAGAAAGGTTATTTTGCAGGCTCGCTGCTGTCGCTTCAAGATATCCGATTCTGTCAACAACTTTCTCTTAGTACACGATGGGAATAATCGTTATTAGCGAAGAATAAACTAACCATATCTCAACCTACGCTTAAACCATGTGGACATCTGAGCACATGTATACCTTAAGCTGTCTAGATCCGCGCTTTACATAGATCGCAATGTCTACTTCGTGATCTAAGCATATTGACTGCACGTCCATACGATTACACATCCCCGTAGAACCTCCACGTGGCCTTGAAATCTTCGCGCAACTCCTCCTCCAGCAACAATGCTCTCAGCATCTCGATCGGCATGACATTCGCCCTCAGCACGCGATCATGGAATTCCTTCTCCGCGAACCGCCGCGCACACAATGCCTCCCGCCGCAACTGCACGAGCTGCAGTGCCCCGAGCATATACCCAGCCTGATACAGCGGGGGATAGCTCCCGTTCAAGCTCCGCCTGACCTCGCCCTCAGCAGTCGACCGCTCGTGTCCCACGCGCCGCACGAGCAATTCCACGCACTCCTCAGCACTGATCCGGCCCAGATGGAACCCCAGGGAGAAAATAATGCGCATGCACCGATGCATGCGCCAGAACAACGTCCCAACCTTATCCTCGGCGCTAGTGAAGAAGTCCCCGCGCTCCCAGAACACCATCTCCCAATACAGCGCCCACCCCTCGACGTAGAACGGCGTGCTGAACAGCTTCGCGCGGTACGGCCGCAATCGGTCGCCCACGAAGACCTGCAACCTGTGCCCCGGGATCATCTCATGGAATGCCGTGGCCCGGCTGAAGTGCCGGTTGTTGCCGCGCAGCGTCATCAGCTTGTCCGCGTGTGCCATGTCGGCACGCGGGTACGAGATCTGTAGCCGGTGCCCGCCCAGGAAGAACGGGGACACGCGCTGCGTGGCCGGCGGGATCCGTGTGATCGTTATCGCCTCCTCGGCGAGGCGCGGGACGGTGACTAGGTCGTGCTGTTTCACGTATGCTGCGCCTTCGGATACTAATCCGCGCACGAATTGCGTGTGCGTGGTTGGTGGCTCGTACAGGTTCTTCACGTGCTCTAGCCCGTCGCGCCAGTTGTTCGCGTAGCCTAGTTCGGATGTTGCTGCTTTCATCTCCTTCTCACACCAGGCGTATTCGCGCTCGGCAATCTGTAGGAGCTCCTCCGGGGTGTACGGGATCATCTCCGCCTCGAGCTCCACAAGTAATCCGTCGCGACCGATCGGCTCGCCGACAATGGTGTCGTCATCGCCTTCGCCGATGATGATGGAGCGAACTTGCGCCTCGAGCCTCTTTAGCGCGGCGTCGAGCGCTGTGCGCGGTGAGGACACCCAGTAATCGAAAGATGGGTGATAGCTCGCGTAGAAGTCACACATCTCGTCGACGTGTTTCCGCAGCTCGCGGATCCGGCGCGCGGCCCTGCTGCCTGTAGCTTGCGAGTACTCGTTTCCATGCTCTGCTACGTAAGTAACTGACTGAGAAACCGCAATAGTGATCTTCGAGAGACTGTCTGCGAGCGTCTGCGGCTCAAAGACCTCGTCGAGACTCTGACGCTGTCGTATCTCGCGCCATTTCCGTATCGGTTCCGCAAAGGGCTCTACGAACGGTGCGAACTCCGCCTCGCGCTTGCGATTAAGTTCTAGGTTGCACTGCGAGCGGTGCAGGAAGTTCTTTAATAGTATGTAGTCTACTTTTTCATCCTGTGAGTAGGAGGGGAAGGGCGCGTCGGACAGTGCCGCGAGCTCGGCCTCGAAGAACTCGGACAGTCGAGCATATCGCGTCGGCGAACCCTCTACATTGTAGAACTTTCTGATCTCATGAAGGTCCGAGGATATGCGGACGATTCGGTCCTGCATTGACTCCGGTCCTTCTGAAGCTGCCGGTTGGGGCGAATAATTATCAGAGCATGGTCTCATAGATATCTTTGTCCAACCTGCATCTTCTTCTAGGCGAATTTCAGATCGCGTACCCTGGAGTTTGACCGCCAATTCCCCCATCCTGAGCCGAGTTTGAGGCGAAGCGATGGCATGCAGGCTGGTCGTGTTGAATACGGTTGACGCTGAGGGCTTAAGCCTGTGTCTCCATCCGTCTAGTAAGCATGGCACAATTCACATTCAGGTACAGCAGGGAAACAATCCAGGAGACTCATTCGTGGAATCGTGGATGGAGTGCTATGTTTCCACTCAAGCAACTGTGGCTCATCGATTCCCAGATCCCGATTCACTGTAGGAGTGCGGGGTGCTTATCGCTCTCCAACTTCTCATAGCTCAAGTAACCCATCTTGTCCTAATTGGGTTCCCTCACTCTGCTTTAGAATTTGAGGGATATGGTCAATGAAGAACTTTCTCTGCCCGTATTGTTATTCTCATCGTGTTCGATCCATGACATTTCGGTCTTCTAATGCCTGTATTAATACAGTTGGGATGAAGTGGTTACCAGGTTCGCTCAGAGTTGACTTCATGATGACATTCACCGCAATCTCACAGTGTTCAGATATAAACTCAAGCTTGCTCATTCATCTCTTTGCCCCTCTCTCCTATCCACTGGATATAACAAGGAATGACCCGTGCTTTCGGCATTTTATCACTCTTTTACCCCCTAATTTTCATATCGGAAACCCCGAGTCCGAGCCCGATCCCGATATTCATGAGCTAACTTCGGCCGGCCGACTGCGCCCGCCCAAGTCCTAGTGTGAAATGGTCCTCGATTCACCATGACGCAATGGAAGCTGACCATCGATCTAGGCTAGCTACATCAACGCTTAATATCATCTTGACATCTAAAGTTATTCGCAAGCATCTCTACTTCAGGATCCCTTGCCCTATGCAGGTAATGTCGTACAGAAGCAAGGTAGTAAATTTAGTGTAATTGGTATTGTGGCTGGCTTCCCGTCGGAAATAATTGGATCATATCTCAGGCTGTCAGGTAGGGCGCATAAGTAGTGTATTGTAGGAATAGGTAGGTATACGGATATAATATTTAGTCCAAACAACCATCGAGTTTCCCCGCGGCAGCCGAATATATATTCGGTGAGTGGTACTACTAAGTACGCCGTTACACATACACCTTCCAAGATCTACAGTAATTCGGTGGTTTCTAAGGGTGTCGCTTCTTCCGTCCGTCGGCGGCTTTATTCTTACGAACAATCGGTGTTAGTCTCTGATTGCACAAGAGCTCATTGGGAGGTTGGAAAAAGATTACAGCGGAAAAAGACAGAGGGAAATCGAAAAGTATTGAATACGAATCAATATCCTAATGCCTTTGAAAATCCTCATCATCGGCGCAGGCGTGTGCGGCCCTGCCTTCGCGACGCTGCTGCGACGCGCCGACCCCTCGCTATCAAAGTACGAGATCACCGTCGTCGAGCGCGCCGAAAAACTGCGCGAGACGGGGCTGCAGATCGACTTGAGGTCACATGGAATTCCTGTTGCACGGAAGATAGGTCGTAAGTTATTTCTTTCCATTGCTTGCCTAATTTTTCCCATTCTCTTTTATTTTCTGTGTACTTATAGCATATCTTCTTTCTGTCTTACCCAAGAACCGTCTTGTCTTTTATATACAAATCTCTATCTCCATCTATTTCACATATCCCATAAACTTGGCTCTAGTCAAATCATATGAGAGAAAAGGGGCTGAAAGCCCGAATGAAAATGCATCGATAATTGTTATTCAAATCCAAATAAACTAACCCAAGCCCTCGCGCTCCTTACAATGTAGTCCTAGACGCCATCCGCCGTCGCGCCGTCCCAGAGCAAGGCGCAGCCTTCGTCGACGCCACGGGCCACGCCTACGCCAAGTTCGGCAAGAACGACTCGGGCCACGGGCGGCAAGCTTTCTCCTCCGAGTACGAGATCATGCGCGGAGACCTAGTAGACGTGTTCTACCGCGCCAGTCTCGGCGTCGCCGATGACGAGGGCAGAGACGCAGAAGGACCGGCTATATCAGGCGTCGTAACCAACGGCAACGTGACCTACGAGTTCGGCGTAACAGTCACAGATCTCTCGCAGCACTCTTCCGAGAGCGTATCCGTGACTTTCTCCAACGGCCGCACAGCATCCTACGACCTCGTCGTCGGCGCCGACGGACAAGGGTCGCGCACGCGAAGAATGCTGCTCGGCGGGAAAGAAGCGAGCGACGCATGCTTTAAATCTCTGAATTTATTCTCAGCATTATACCTCGTGCCGCGCACCCCCAAGGACAACGCATGGATGAACGTGAACATGATGCCCGGGCGGCGGGGCATCTTCACGCGCTCTGCGAACACCGCCACCTCGACGACGCAGGTGTACATGGCGATCATGAGCTCTCCCGCCGAGGACAATTACGGCGTCTGCAACGCCATGAAAAGGCCCCCAGTAGAACAACGGGAGATCTTCGCCCGCGCCTACGCGGATCAGACAGGGTGGCGCGTCCCCGAGCTCGTAGACGCATTGATGCACAAGACCCCGCTGGAGGATTTCTACGCGACGGAGATCGGACAGGTACACTGCGACAAGCTCGCCGTCGGCCGCGTCGTGCTGCTGGGGGACGCGGGGTATTGTCCTAGTCCGATCACGGGGATGGGGACAACGCTGAGCCTTGTGGGGGCGTATATACTCGCTGGCGAGCTCGTGAGACACACGCAACAGACCAAAGATACCCAAGATGGAAGGAGTGATGGGAGAGATGGAGACGGGAGCGACAGCATCCCCGAAGCCCTGCAGTCCTACGCGCACGGCGTCCGGCCCTTCGTCGACGAGGCGCAGAAGCTCGCGCCCGGTCTCCCGGGGATCCTGTACGCGCAGTCAAGTTGGGGGGTTTGGATCCTGGCGACGGTGCTTTCGCTCGTGTCGAAGTCCCGCATCGTCGACATCTTCCTGAGATTCATGCCGGAGACTTCGAGCCGGAACAAGATCCCCGAGTACCCGGAGTTGAATCTGGGAGGCTCCTCTTGACGAAACTCGAAGGAAAAATAAAAAAGAATCGTGGGATTAATACAAAAGCATAGTTTATAGCTCTTTTATTTGATGAGGGCGCGAGGTTGAAAGGAAGGCATGCGTTTTGAAAGTTTGCGCATTCATCATAATGTCGGTGAGAATGATAAGGAACGGAGAACTTTGGGATTTTATGCGTTAAACACGCACAACGACGATGGTTCCATGGATGCGTCCTGCTGGGTCCTCTCGGCGGACACGATTAAAAGGAGCCATCGTTGGCAATCTTGTCATACAGGCCTGTAGTCTATTAACATAATATAATTCGTAGCATTGAGTCTAATAACCCCCATGATATTTCCTATTTCGAGTAGGTGGGCATGCAATGAATGACGAGTGATTCCCACATAAAACTCCTTCCCATATAACCATATCTTGCCATTGGAGCAAAGCCTCAAGGAACCCATAATGGTCCCGCCAACTCGAGAAAAAAACACTCCTAAACCCCATCCTTCTCCCTAAAAATGCTATGCGTATGTTTAACCCCCATGCAATGCTATGCCGTAAGACATGAAGAAAACATTACCGTCCGATCCCAAGTCTATCTATTCCAATCCATCCATCTATTGATCAGTCAAATCGACCAATCAATCAATCAAATCAATCCCGCAAAACGCTAAAGCTCATCTTCCTCAACGAGCTCTCCACGCCTCCAGCGCCCGTCTCTATCGTCTCCGTCGGTTCCATAGTCGTCTTCCACCTCGTTCCCGTCCTACTTCCGACCTCGTCCCAGAGCTTCTGCCAGCTGTGGGCGTTGTGCAGGTACACTTTATCGCTGCCGGCCTTGCCGTTGTCCCGGGGTGATATCGTGCCGACCTGGCGGCCGAAGATCATGGCGTCACGCCGTCCTGGCTGCAGGAACCGCACCATGCGTGTCGCGGCGCGCACCTGGTCGTCCCAGGTGAACAGGTGGAAGAAGCTGGTGGCGTGGATAAAGGTCATCTTCCCGTCGAGAACATCGAGCCTCTTGTCGCCTACTCCACTCTCATCTTGCTTGATCAGGTCCCCGATCACAAAGGCGTCTCTAAATTTGTCCTGGTCGCGGAACAAGTCGTACCCGAGCTCCGGGAACCGCGGCTCGATGTCGGTCCCGTAGAGCCGTGCTAAGTCGACGCCGTCAAAGGCGAGCTTGCGCAACACCTGGCCGACGCAGCAGCCCACGTCAAGCAGGCGCGTCTTGCTGCTGGCGGGCTCGGCGGGCTCCTCCGTCTGCGCCTGGAGCAGCCGGAACAGGGCGACCTGGTAGTAGGCGTCCGCGGTGAACTCGAAGGACAGGAAGCGGAAACGCCCGACGCAGGCAAACGGGTACACGTCCCAGATCCGATCGCGCTGCGCAGGGTGTGAGCGTATGTCTCTAGTAATAATTTGTTTATAGAGAACAATTAATTTTGTTATTTTTCCGATGGCCCCTCTCAGCCTGAGAATCGATGGCTTTGTCCCCCATCAAATAAATATCATGGGACAACAAAATATGACGATCCCCGAATGAAACAGATCATGTATGAATTGATAAAACTAAGGACCGGCAGATAGATAGATAGACGATACGTACCATCTGGTAAACGTGGGTGTCCACATCCTCGGGAGGAATCCCGCTGTACTGCTCCAAGAGGGTCCTGGCAGACTCCACGTCCGGCGGGAGCGTATGCATATACCTCCCTCCGGCCGACACGTCGCTGCCGCCGCCAGTAGCAGCGCCGCCGGTCTTGGTGGTGGGATGAGCGTGTGGTGGTGAAGTCGGCGTGGTAGGGCGACTACAGTCGAGATCGTAGCCTGCGAAGCGTAGAGCCGACGTCAAGAAGCTACTGCTGACTCCCCTCCCAGATCTGACGGAGGAGGGCCTCTGGATGGCCATCGTGTATGTGTGTGTGTGTGCTGTCAATAGGTTCTTGGGGGTTTATTTTATTTTCGCTTTGCTTGCTTGCTTTATCTTGGCTAACCTAGGGCTTGCTTTGTAATGTGCGCTGGGGCAGAAAAGTACACTGCGGCCGGCGATGACAACAACAGCATGTCTCTTCGGCGATCGAAACGGTTTGGTGGTGGTGTTGGCTACCTAGTCTCACTCTGGAATGTTGTTGTCCTAGATTGCTGCCTTTCATGTCGGTTGGCGGGCCGAAGGAATCTAGGATTGGGGGGCTTGGGTTTGTCACACAAAGATGTAGAGATGGGAATGGAAGCATCGGGTCAGCAGCGAACACACACACAGCTGGATGGGGGCGCCCCTCTCTTTCTGGGTCTCACGCTGAATGAGCAAATCAATCCATGCGGTGAAAGGATAGCGGCATACACATATGTGTGTGTGTGGTGGTACTGTAGGGTCCAGGTAGGTAAAGAGCGAGCGAAGGGAGGGAAGCACCGGGTGGCTGTAGATCCCGACAAACAGGAACCCGAGCCTCTGGCTGGATCCAAAATACCTGCTCAAGTAGATATGTGGTGTACACAAGGCAGGCAGACAGACAACCTTTTCGGATCCTACGATCCTGTAAGCAAACGTAGGTATGTTATGTACAGTTTGGTAAGCGAGGGTTGGCCAACGTGGGATCGCTGTAACAGATAGTCTCACGTTGATTACTTAAGGATCTTGTCATCGCGCTGTGGGTTTTTTTCCCCAACACATCCATGTTTCCGAGAGCAGCAAAGAAAAAATGCCCAATCTCATCTCAGGCCACGGCTATCACGGTTAAGATATCCACAAGTCAAACTAAGGCTAAGGGAGGCTTCTAGTGCGAGGGCGGTCTGTTTTGGATCGAGGGACTTGCCGAAGGGTGTAGCCTGCCACCGCGAAGATTGCCGAGGTCTTTAATGACGGGGTTGATGGGACGGGTATTACCTCATCAAGCATCTCTATTACTCGGAATTCCACTCCGCTAATAGTGAGTTAGCAGGTATATCCTGGTGTATATCCACCTCGTACCGACCAACGATGACCGAGTAGCTGTCCTGTCCACTCTCATCAAAACGGCGGGTATCTACGATTCAGGCCAGGGGTAGCCGCGCGCCGTTTTGACTCGGCTGTCCTTCTCCCGCTTAGTGGCCGTTTGGCCTGTCCAGAAAACGGGTCGGTGGAGACGATTCAAACACATGGCAAGCAGCGCCGGGTCGTGCAATGGGGCCCAATAGCGTTGACAGAACCCAGTCGCATCTCGTGATTTACGCGTGAGTTCGTCTGTGACTATCAGTCTAGCCCAGCGCTAGAAGCGCACGTTCTGGATGGCGTGGTGCTAAAAGACTCGGCAGATAGCTGTCTAGTTACCTAATATCAAGACTAATGAGGATAAAGTTGCGCACCTAGATAAAGATCGAGTTCATTGATGTCAGTACCTCCTAAGGTTAGGAAGGTTAGGATGTCGATGGCCATGACAAGTATTGCTTGTATGCAGCGATAGTTCTTCACCCTCGAGGGCCAGACCAGGGGAGGGACGGGCAGGGCAGGGCAGGGCAAGGTAGGGCAAGGCATATCGTAATGTAACATCATGCAGTGGCACCCTCTGGGGCAATGCGAGAGAGAGGGGAGAATCAAAAGGAGGAGAAAGTGGAATCCACCATAACCAAAAAGTCCCATACCGCCTTGGTGACACCATCGAGAGACTCCACTTGGATACATTAGAAGGTATCCAGCCCTTGACTTGGTCTTCAAGGGCACGCTGCGGTGCACACCAATGTCAAAATCGAAAGAGGCCCAGTCTGTGCCGCAGTTAGCGCCGAGATCAATAGTTTATTCTATCCATCCCATTTCCTACTTACAGTGTGTTTTACTGATATCGTTTACGCATAATCAGGTAGGAAAAAGACTGGTGCAACAAGAAACAGTCATGATTGGAGGGTCAAAAACTGTATTGTAGAAGAGAAGAAAACTGTCGGACTCTCAAGGCCGGGGGATTGGAATATTACTAGTTCACTCACTAAAATTACATGGGGCAGTTGTAGCCCAGCCTGCCCAGCCATACTATAGGTACTCTCCTGTCAAACCTTCCGACATACCTAATATTTCAGCAGGGAAACCACCACTGACTCCTCCAACAGCAGGTATTGTGGGAAGGTGTAAGTGGATTACAAGGTTAGGGAAGGCAACATCTCCCGCCGCCGTTAGCTGATAGCTTGACGGCTAGTCCCCCCTCTCTCGAATATAACATCACATCTCGTAGGTACTTATACTAATCTATCTCTTTGTAGGTAGGTATAGTAGGTAGGTAGATAATTAAGAACATGTGTATGCATGTGCGTGTGTAGGTAAATATAACATACAACATACATGCCTCGCCTACCTCGCCTACATATAGTATCTTCTACCCCGTATCGGGAGTCTCGGCAATCAATTACAGATGCAGATTAGGTTAAACCGACTCTGCCGATGCCCTGCCATTGACCCTGTTTAGTTCCAAGTCCGTTCAAATGACGTATTTGCCCTCCAATGCACGAAGCGAGTTTGCATGGGTGTCTTATCACTCACTCAGTAGGGTCCAAACGACCGGGTAAATTAATTAATTGCATGATGGAAAATGAAAAGACAGGGAAGGGCCCTACAGTATTTTCTTGAATCCTGTCAATTGGGGATTTGTATGTATGGAGCTTATTTGAAGACAGAAGAATCACTCCCCGGGCTGTCTCGGGGACGTGTTCCATGTTTCTCTCAGTTATCCCAATAATTGAACCCTTCACGGGAAAAGATCCGAGTCATAAAATGAATGTCTCGGATATTTTGCTCCTTTCACAGAACGAGTATAGGCTGGAAATTAAGTTATTGGATGGTTCGGCAATAACAATCATCGTCCACGCATAATTACCTCAGACACTCACACGGTGGTCGGCATGTGGGGGAAAGAATGTGCTTGACTATATTACAAGTACGTCGATATATCATATAAACGTGGACATGCAAGCGTCTAACTCGTTAAGATAGCTCCTGTCCTCTATGCCAGCTCCAATATGCTCATACACATACATATGGTTAAAACACATCTCTAAATGGTGGATATACACTCCCGCGTGACGGATATGCCATAATCGGTGCGCCTGGAGTCATCGTCGTGCCCACCGAAGTCGGCTCGGTGTGTCCCAGCCCATCAGGTAACTGGCTGTGTTTAACCGAGACACCTTCGAATATCCTCGACATCTCGCTCGACATCTGTACACTGGTCTGCATTCCGTCATACCCCGGCGATGGCGGCACCACCATAAGTGGGTGGACAAAAGGAGAGCCCGACGAGGGTCCGGGCCCCGTTTGCCCGCGACCTGTGGCTAACCCGGCCATCGTCAGCGCGGCACTCGAGTGTGGATCCTCGGCAAGCCCGAGGCGAGGAGCCACATCCCGCAACGACTTGACCGTGCCCCATAAACGCTTCGATACCCACGATTTGGCCGACATGTCCTTGAGCAGTTCGAGGGCCATATAGAATTCGTCCCGGCATGACGAGCTAAAATTCACCGGTGCATGGCACGATGCCACAAATAATATGGTAATGGCCGACGACAAAAATTGGTGGTAGAAGATCTGCATCCTCCGATACACATTGGTCGTGTTATTGAGATGCGCTAGATACCGAATCGTATTCTTGGACAACTTGACGGCGACTTCGGCATGTCGTAAGTTGTCCATGATGCTACTGTGCGTATGAAGGATAGGTGTGAGAAGCCACATGCGGATCTGGTTGTATCGCAGCCAGGTCCAAATCTGTAGGCGTTGTACATCGTACTCCTTCTGCGAATTGACTGGCGGGCTTAGATACTGGGGTAACTCCTCCCAGTCAGAAAGATTTAACTGCACCTCCTTGGGCAGGTCGTTGTACCACTGCTTGATCTGCTGATCCAAGTCTTCGATATCATCTACTGGTGTATCCATGGCTATCTCCGAATCTAGATGTCGCACACAGCGCCACACTTTTCCGCTGAGTTTCGAATACCTGATCATCATCACGAGGAAAGGGTACTGTTCCTATAGTGATAAGTATTAGAGAATTAGAGGCGGGCTGAACATAAAAGAAAATACTTCGACGCTTCGTAGATCTGCAGGTATCGAAATGCAACTCACCGGTGATGGTAGATCAGGATCTATCTCTTCGTCTGGCATGACATAGGGAAGACCGGCAGAGAATGCCCACCGGCGATCTAGAACGTATGCACTCCAGAAGGTGTTGACAGCCAAGTTCCGTTGCTCTTCATCCTTGATCTGCTCCACGACATCGCGTCGGTGAAGTCCCAATTCGAGGCATAGTCGTACAACTTGGCCCATGACGCGCCAACATAATACTTCATCAGCCGAGAGAAAATGATATCCAGCCTAGGATGGTCAGCCACTGTTGAGTTCGACGATCGCACTATACTATAGTGGTGGAACGTTCTTCCGGAAAGGAGAAGAGAGAGAGCAGACGTACAACGAGAGCTAAGAAAGGTAGGTTTTCAACACTCGGCGGATCACTCATCAGCATCTTATTCGCAATGGGCTTGATGCCAGCATATATCCTCTGGGCCCGTACACTATTTCCATGACCTTCCACAAGCAAACCACTGCACAAGACGATTTTGAGTAGCAAAGTTTTCGGGTCGTTAATACCGCCATCTTGGCCATTCGCAAAGCCGCTTTTCTTCGCGGCCGCCATCCATGTCGCCAACGTTTTGGCGTGCGTGATGATGGTGTCAATGCGAAGGACAGGGTACATGATGCCGACTTCCTCCTCATAGATGCGACACAGGCGAATCATTTCATCCTTGTCGAATTCCCACAAGGCGTCGGCAGTAGAACTCTCGGCTGAAGGAACAGTATGAGGCGTCAATTTGGGAGATGTGCCGGGGGTCTCCTGGGGTTGGCCATTTGCGTCGGCATTATCACTGGGATAAGAGTAGCCCATCTTATGTAAGGTATTCTTCGCAACATCGAGACTAAAGCGATTACTAGTAGGTCCCCGGAAGGCAAAGGGCGGTTGGCGCGGCTGCGGCAGCACCGTCATAGTGGTCGAAGTCGGCGTGCTCGAAGCCGAGGGGCCAGACAGGGTGCGGTCAGGTTGGTAGATGGGGCCGCCCGCGCGCAAGGTTTCGGCCCGCAGTGCATTCAAGTTGCTGAACAGCGTGTCGACCTGCTCTTGCAGATGGCTCACCTGAGCTGCCATCTGCTTAAACTCGTCCGAGTCCTTGACGCTGCTCGCGCAGCAGTTTGGAGCGTACAGACATTGCAGGTTGAGGTGACCACACCGGCCACAGGGTGTCTCCCCGTTACATTTGATCTTGCGGCGCTTGCATTCATTGCAGGCGATGGATATGTATCGATTCCGTTTGCTCCTCTGCTGAGGGCCGGACCGATGAGTGCTCGGCGTCTCGTCGTCGTCGTCATCGTCTCGCCGCCGGGGGTCTTCCGCTTTGCGCCAATGACGGCCGCCGGGGTTGGTGCGCCGGGCGTCGAGGCGGATACAGATGGGGTCGAGGCGGAGGTTATTGTATCATGTCGCGTGGTGGTGGGGGGTTGTTTTTTCTTGGTCGTCTTCTTGTCGGATTTACTGATGCTCTGACGTGGCTGTGTGTTCTGGGCACCGGGAGGTAGAATGCCGCTGCTATTCAATGGCGCAGCTAGAGGCTCTCCCTCGGGCGCATTCGCCCTCGTCGCAGTCGCGGTGGGAGACGGGATGCCCGGCGTAATGGGGGGTATACCGCTGGCGGCTGTAGGAGGCGCCGGGAGTGTGGTAAGGAATCTCACCTCACCGACTTGGTTCTCGAAAAATTCCATGCCCTCAATTCTTGTATCGGTATTTCATTCTTCTCTCGCAATCGCATCGCCAGTCCGGCAGGCGTCATGGCCGCGGGAGGTGTCGGTATAAGCAGTGGGAGGGTGAAGTATGTAGGTAGTAGACTAGAATGGGAGGGTTTGGTTTCCTGGTGGTGGAAAGCCATTACATCTCCATGCCTACCACGGTAACCGCACTAGAATGACGCCCTCTTTCCCCGGGTTACGGGAATTTCCTTGACAGCCCCTTCCTTCGCTCACGGGAATAATTGTCGCGGTACGTTGGGTAACTTACCTATTACTATTACTTGAGAAAGGCACTGCGTAGGACTCACTTACCTGGCTTAAGGTAGTAAACTCGCTGAAACAAGTTACCGCACAGTATACCTGCCTCCAATTGTCGCAAAACACCCGTAGATGGCAAGACTACAGAGTACAGCAGGCGTTATTACCTAAACCAAGGCGTTTAGCGCGGTAGTGTAGCGCACTAACAATGTAGCCCACGTCTGCCCACGAGCGCTAACTGCTGCACTGCGACCTTCTCCAGGCAGGCTCTCGCAGGCTCTCGCAGGCCTGTCCATGCACTTACAGCAACACGCTACAGCTCTACCGAGGAAGCCGTGACGATCCCCGGCTTCAAATGGCACCCGTCTAAACCGCTTCAGGGAATAAGAAGCGGAAAAGCATCGACCAAGTACGATAACATCTTAAGTCTGCCTGAGTAACATGCCTTAGCTGAAAAATCCAATCCTTGGCCGTTCAAGCCTCTGATCCTGAAATCATGTCCAAATCACACGAGAACAGTAACACTGCCCATAGTAAGTCGTTCTTTTGCACAGACAAGTTAGCCCCTTTCTCTCCTTCTGTACTCTTCTACGGAGTATGCTCCGAAACACAAGGCGGACTGACGTAGTTCTGCATGTTAATTCAAGTCAGAGGATTCAATACAAGGGCTTTTTAAGATTGCCACGTGGGTGTATCTTGCAGTGTGCTACTGTAGAACCCTAGATATATTGACGACGATAGCCATCCTTTGCCGAGATCTATTAGTTCTCCCTCATACGATATATCCATGCTCGATTGTATAACCGTCGTCTCGGTTTCAGAACAATGTATATCGTAAACATGCATCCAAACTAGAAGTTGATTAGCTCGCTTTCCTTGATGTCATAAAATGCAATAGGAGACGGCTACCCCCGTATCTTAGTATCGAGGAGTATAAACCCCTTAACCTGGCCCGCCTGGCTAAAACAGGTAGGCGCCGGGAGGCACTAATGGCGCTAACATAGGCTTTAGCATACCTACCTACCTAGTACGATAGGCGCTAACGTTCTCATACTGTACATATACAACTTGTACTATGTGAAATTCAAGGACCGTAATCTGCAAAGCCATTGCCTTTTCACGATAGGCAAAAGATATTTATATCCATCTAGCATGACACAGAATGAGGCTAATTATCTAAAACATGGCAATAACTGCCCAGCCTGCGTGAAGAGTCATCCAATCAGGCTGTGGAAAGTCGCGCATTTAGTGATAATCCAAGATAGGCGTATAGCGGTATGTTTCTAGTATAGTCGCAATTCGATGCGTTTTCGGGAATACCTAGATTACTAGCTAGGAATAGGACTCTATTTGAAGGAGCGGCCATAATCAAACAGAGTAAAGTCCCTATTTCGGCAGTCTTCTCACAGAGGCAAGGCCGTCTCAATACGTCCCCAGCACTCCCCAAAGCCCACCTTCTGCCCCGGCTGCCCACAGCTCCCCCGGATGATGATAATGTCGCCATCTTTCAAGAACCGGCGAACATCCATGCCGGAAAGCATAATGTCTTCCTTACCTCCCTTGCTCAACTCCAAGAGACTGCCGCTTTCTCGCGGACTTGGTCCGCTGATTGTGCCCGAGCCGAGTAAGTCACCAGTATTCATCGGACAACCGCCCAGGGTATGGTGCGCAATCATCTGTGGGAACGACCACAAGAGGTGCTTTGAGCTTGTCTGAGATATCGTCGTTATATCTCCCTCCGGTGCTGTGAAAATGTAATCAGCCATGATAATCTACTATTTTTTTTTTTTACCAGTTGACATTGCCGCGACCTACTTCGGATGTCAACCTCCAGCTCGATATCGAAGACTGTGTCTTCTCTGTCTTCTTTGAGGTAATCTTGAATCGTCGTCTGATTCTCAATGGGCTTTGTCCGGAATGGCTCCAGGGCATCGGCCAAGACTACCCAGGCGCTAATACTTGAAGCAAAATTTTTGCTGTTGAACGGGCCTAGCGGGACGTATTCCCACGATTGTATATCGCGTGCGCTCCAGTCGTTCAGGAGAACGTATCCGAAAATATGCTCCTCAGCTTCGGCCACTTTGATGGGTGATCCCATCCGGTTTGGCGTCGCGATAATGCACCCCAGCTCAAGCTCCATGTCTAACCGCCTGCTCGGCCCCGTGACAGGCTGCTTGGGCTCTGCGGCCTGGTCGAGCAGAATCTGCCCGCTGGGGCGCCGGATAGGCGTACCTGAAACCACGATACTGGACGCGCGCCCGTGATAGCCCACGGGTAGGTGCGTGTAATTCGGCTGCAGCGCGTTCTGCGGCCCGCGGAACATGGTGCCGACGGCAAATGCATGGTGGTAACCCGCGTAGAAATCCGTGTAGTCTCCGATCTTCACAGGAAGCTGGGGTTTCACCATTATTCGTGGTAGAAGAGCTCTGTTCCGTAATTCATCATCATCCTTCAGTATTTCTGGGTATGGTGTATCGGCGGATAGCAGGCGCTGTATGGTGCTTCGCACCTCTCGATGTACACCTCGGCCCAACGCGGCGAAGGCATTGAGTGTTGGTTCGGAAAAGACTGTCTCATTGCCTGCTAGGCTGGGAAATATCTCTTTGAATTTCTTATGGGTAGATAGGACTTTGAGATCAAGAGCATGAGTACCAATTGCCACGGCGGCGTGCGGCGCAGGGTCATGTACCGTCGTTATGATGCCAAAGGGGATGTTGGCGAGAGAGAAGGGACTCTCCGGGGAGACGTCAGGTACCCACGTGGAGCTCATGATTTGGATTCAGTCTCTGTAAAATTCTGCCCAAATTCACAGAGAATAAAATGCTCCCGAAGTGCCGTTAAGGGTATCAAGACTCCCGCATCTTGACGTCGTGCTCCCAGACGAGGTCCGACGCAAGCCGCGCACATATTCCGCTGTGGGGCTCTACACCCAGCAGCTGTTCCTGCCAAGAGATCTCAACTACCGTTGTCTTGTGATCTTAGTTCAACCACATCACTAGTGATATATGACAAAAATCGTTATCCGAAGGGGAGACCAATGATAGTATGTAGAATACACATGCTTCTACAATGTTGGAGGATTTAACAGAAATCAAAGGAAAATAAGTTACAATTTCAATTTCCTTGTTTGCTTAAAAATTCACAAGCATCTTTGCAAGTCGATCTGCAATGTTGCTCCTTAATGATTAGAGCTCGCATTTTAAAGCACCTTATTGTCTTGAATTGAACGAAACGAAACAAGTATTGTGGCTGAGAGTTATACCACTTCTACGATGTACTCAATGATATAAATATATATGTTGGTCGTGTTGTCCGGTATCTCGGCAATCGTAGCGGACAGGGTAACATACATACTTGGTAACAAAACATGGGAGAAAGACTTAAGGGTCACATACACCTACAGTATGTACTTGCCGTTGTCCACTGAAGTATACAACTGCATTTCCCTACCCAAGGACCTTCGGCTAACTAATGCAATGTTACTATAATGTTAGAGGTATGATATACTTGAAACGCCATTGTCTCCGGACTCCGAAACTCCCACGCCAAAGCTAGTAGATATCCTATTATCCCTTAAGCTGGGAAAATTTATGTTCATTTATTGCTATTGGGAATGTATTGTACAAACAGAAAGACCTTATTCCCGTATATGAGACTTGTATAATGACTCCACTCATCACCGCGAAGGAATGACCTTGGTGATCTCCGTAAGCTGGTTTAAGTTATTTACCCCAAGCAAACTCATCCGGAAGTAGGCCTGAGCATAAGCCTATATCAGACAAAGTTAGCTTCCACTCTCACTTTCATTTCTACTTTCGCCCCGACATTTACCAAAGGAGTGAAACAGCAGCACAAGTGAAACAGCAGCACAAAAATGGAGCCCAGGAATTAAAGAAAGTAGTCAGGCAGGTAAGTAAGTACTCACCGGATTCCACGCCGCCTGCCCCAAAGCCCCCGCAAAAAGCTTCCACTGCGCCTTGGTAGCCGCATACCCAGAAAGCGCCTTATCGCTATGCAGTATAAACACAGTCGCATTATCCCCCGCCAGCGTCTCCCCGTAAAACTTAGTATCCCAGACCCCCGGCGTCGAGTCGAGCGCCGCGCCGGCACGACTCGGGTCCACGAAGCGCTGTTTCGCCGTAGAATGCGCGCCAAGGAGGGCCACGAGATCGCTCGCGGTAAACGTCTTCTTCTGGAATAACTCGATCAGCGCGGGCGCGTCCTGCGCCGGCAAAGGTAGCTTTCCCGTGGGCGCGGCGCGCGCATTGTCTTTTCTCCCTGCGAAAGCCCGGATGCGCGGACCCCCTGGACATGCTACCGTGGCCACGATGGCGCCGAGCTGGATGATATCCGCCATCCCGGCACCGTAGGGGTGGTACGTGGTGTAGTACTTCTTGGTTAGGGCCCCGATCTCTTCTAGCCCGTGGTTATCACTGCGGGAAAGCTCGTCTGTGAGCAGGATCGACCCGTCGGCGCCGCCATACGCGGAGTCCTTGTCCCAGGCGCCAGCGTCGTGGAAGCCTAGACGGATCGCCCCGCGCGCGGAATTCGTACACCCGCTCGCGTCCGTGAAGGAACTCCACATGTCGTTGGCCACGTAGGACCATACGCAGAGGGGGTCCTTGGTGCAGGCGTTCGAGCCTAGGGCTCCGGGGGGTTTGTAGGATCCGCTGGGATCGGCGGCGATGGGACTTGTTGTTAGCTGGAGGATGTCGCTTATTAGCTGGCCTATGGGCGTGAGGATGCCTGAGAGAAGGTCGCCTAAGAGGGATGTGGAACGGGATTCGAGGATGAAGTCGTCGCGGGCTTGGATCTCGGCTACGACCCTGTCCATGCCCGGGTGGGCGAAGACTGGTGCGGCCGCACTGGCGAGAAAGAGGGTGGATGTCTTCATGGTTAACGATTGTATAAGTAGCGAGCGTGATTGAGAGATGTTATAGATTATATAGATGCTTGAGGTGTACGACAACTCCGGCACGATGATTTGACAAACGAATGACAGTATCTGAAAAGAGAAATGCTCATCCGACACACTGCAGATGTTAAAGTCTATGGAAAAGACAGTAGCCACAAAGGAAATGCCACTGATTCTTATATAGACGCTCTATTCCTCAGCTTCATCACTCTTCGTATAAGAAAATCTGCAAAAGCCACCCGCCTTACCGCCTGCTGAGAGCAGTGAATATCCCTCTCGAGGCCGCCGATGGGGCGAGCTGCAGCCTCCGGGCAAAGTACGCAGTAGCGAAGTGCATATATTGATTACTTTTCGGGTGCGAGTTGCGAGAGAGACTCGTCTAGACGAGCGGCCGTTTTGTCTGCACGTCAGCCAGCCAGACAGCTGGTATATCGTTCATGTCAGGCCTCGGTCCCGTAAGGATACGTCCTACATACGATCCTTCATGTGGTCATTCTGGAGGCTACATCTTGTTGCTTTAGGGAAACGCTACGGAGAGCAGCGTGGTCTAATGCAAGGCGTATCAGGATCATCGTACAGAAAACCCTTAAGATACTCTTTTGATGCTGGGCTTGGGCGTATTACAATATGATGGCGGCAGTTTGAGCTGGTTATCAGGTCGCTAGCTATCAGCTTGGCTTGACTATCGCCTTGCATGGTGGAGAAGATGTCGCAAGTACATATGAATCCGAGGCAAGGAGGGAAGTTAGTCATCTCGCCATCACGTTGGTGAAGTTGTTCCCCTTTCAGTAAGTAATGCGATGATGACCGAGACCGAGGCGTTGATTGGCTGCAACGAAATCGAACCGTCAGCGCCACCTGGATATAAATCAACGCCTTCGTATTGAGTGATTCAGATGTCTGATAGTTTCGACACTGTGTTATCTGGTTGCATATAGGTATTCTAAACTAAAAGTAGCCTGCGGTGAAGGGAATGGCTGATGAAAGACACACCAGATCATCGAAGTTCAGGTTGCAAACCAAAGCATAGCTGACGGATCGATTCTTCGGTGCTAGTTACGTGACACAACGGTACCGAAAAAAACCGATAGTCTTCTGCCGAGCTGAGATAACTTTACTTCTTTTCACAGTGGCCAGATTTCTACGCAGTCATACTTGCTCACAGTGGTTCTATCTAGACCGACGTCAGGGACTTTCATCATCCGTCATCATCTTGGTTCAATACGAGGTTTCTTCGTCCCTGAATACGACGATGCAGACCAGACCGGCTGACAGGGATTGGCAAAAGCATGGCCCAATGAAAAGATCCGGCTCGAGTCTGACTGGAACAGAGAGGCCCGAGAAATGCAGCCGCACCACTAATTTTAGTCATACGTTACTCCCGGCGCTGGGTGCGCAGATCCACCGTGCATGCTACCGGTACCGTTTACAACAACGCCTTGCATGATGATGCAAGCCACATCTTGGTAGGTATCTGCGTATGTAGGTACATAGTTGGTGAGTCGATAGCCGAGCGCCAGAGGGTTTGTTCCAGAGCTGATCAACGCTGGGGTTCGAACAAACAGCCGCTTCGTACAGGAGTATCATAGGAGTATCTTTTCATCAGACCATACAGAAAGTAGAGTTGCTCAAGCCTCTTGGATACTTGAACTTGAACTTGAATGATATATCATAACTGCATAAAGCTAGAGTGAGCCTATAGGTGCTACCTAAGTGCCTTGGTTTAGGAAAAATGGTATCGGCTTGAAATTCAGGAAAATGTGTTGCATAGTAGCATTCCATCACAACAGCTCGGGAATAAGGGAATAAGGGAATCTTGATGCTCTGGCCCACGGTGAGCGATAACTGTAAGATTAAGAGGGAGAAGGCATGATGCTGTGCGACCTGGAAACGATCCACGCCGGTATCGAAAAGGGAGTTGGGAGTTAGTACCTCCCTCCCATCACGAACAACGCCACTTTTTTTCTGACGTCGGTAATTAAATCCATATACAAGACAGCATGGCGCTGGGCCCAAGCCGGGGACACCCAGGTAAGTAGGTACCTGGGTGGGCACACCTGGTCTTCTCAACAACCCGCGATCTGGCCCGGTGCGACGAGGCATAGAATCCGAACTCCCTCCCGCGCGCTCAGTCTAGGTACCCGTTCGTTCGCGACAAATCCGCCAATTACAGTATATGATTAGTAAGGCAGGTAGTCAGTTAGTACTCAACACCGTCGAAATGCTTCTCAAACCACGCGAGCGCCTGCTCTTCAGCCTCAACAGCGCCCTTCGGATCCCCATTCGTCACATCCACCCTACACGCAAAACCATGCCCATACCCCGGGTACACACGACACTCACCCTTCTGCCCCTCAGGTTTCGCCAAAACAATCTTCTCCAGTTCCTTCGCCTGCTCAACAGAGACCATATTATCCTTGCCCCCCAGCGCGAAGCTCACAGGCACCGTCATCTTCTGTATATCCTCGAATAAACTCAGAAAGCTAGGGTGCGCCGTGAACCCCACGTCGATCAGAGGCTTGCGCTTGTCGCCGCCTTCTGCGCTGGAGACGAAGAAGCCCTCAGC
Source organism: Xylaria sp. MSU_SB201401 (assembly GCA_002288965.1). Classification (NCBI taxonomy): domain Eukaryota; kingdom Fungi; phylum Ascomycota; class Sordariomycetes; order Xylariales; family Xylariaceae; genus Xylaria; species Xylaria sp. MSU_SB201401. The sequence continues at coordinate 39,364 of NPFG01000196.1, read as the reverse complement.
TAGCGAGACGACGTGCTTCCCGCCCCAGCAGTACCCTGCGACGCCCACGGGAAGATGCGCGGCTTCGTTTTGGCGTAGGGATTCCATGAAGGATTTGACGATGGGGAATGTCTTTCCCGGTCTGTTGAGGACGATGGCGGGGATCGCGTGGCGTGCGGCTGTGAGGACATGGTATCTGCATCAAAGGTTTAGCTTAGGGCATCTAGAACTATGGTATGGTATGTAGGGGACTAGCTTACGGTTTGGAAAAGGTATCAGGCCATGTCTTCGGGGCGAGAAGGACCTGCATTGAATTGATCATGGAGACTGGCGCAGCATTACCTGAGACGCACCCGTCAGCTAGGACGCCCTTCATATTGCCTTTGCTCAGCTGCTCGATGAGCAAGCAAATATGTAAGTAAGCCGAGACCTACCATTCATGAAATCAGGTAAATACACCCGGTAATCTTTCTTCTTCGCGAAGCTATCCGCCATGAGTCTGATGTTGACAAAGTCCCAGCCGAATATATCAGGTATGAGAACTAGGACGCAAACTCAGCAACCTGTCATGAGCCGCAGATAACAGTTTCGCAATCGAGACGGTGTTGGTGTATATTGCACATCATACCTACCGATGATGCCCTTAGGCTGTTTCCCACTAGCAGGCTCGGCGACATAGACGTCGAGACCATGAAGCTTGGTAACAGTCCCCGTGGGCGTACCCTCGTGAACGGCGCCGCTGAAACAAGCAGGACACGACATGGTATAAATATGTATGTGCGATGTGATTGATTGATTAACACAGCTACTTCAAACCGAATCAAATAAGACTGAAAGTTAATTGAATCAGGCGGCTAGAGAATCTGAATGCTATGAGTGCGATGAGCACCTCTATCTACTGTTATACAGCAAGTGTCCCATGAGAATAGAGTCGCCTAACTTTAACTCCGGCGATAGGATTCGGAACCGAATCGGCAAAAATAAGGTCTAGCCCAAGATAGGCATGGTCGTGTGCGGTGTGCGGTATGCTCAAAAGTCCGCTAAGTGCGAGGCAGGAACTTTTGACTGAGGAGGGTTTATCTTGACATGTGATCCTTACTGTTCACGCTTCGCTCCTGGAATGGATTATACGTAGATAAAGTGATAAAGATTTTGGTGGCTTGTACTTCTTATCTTCGAGATGCGCAGGGTAAGCGTAAGCGTCTGGCTAAGCGAAAGTTCTTCGCGTGGTTACGGTCGATAAAATCTTACTCGATTGTTTCTATCTTGGATATTCTATAAATCAGTGAGTAGTGCTCGGCCCCTCTTTCGATAACTCCAGTAAAGCGAGAGGAACGATAGGTGAGATAGTACCTACACTAAGAGCTGTCACGGACTCAACTCTAAGCGACCAATCCAGACATCGTATCAAGTCAAAATGTGTGTCAATTCATTCTGGTATATCAACTTGAAGCAGGCCCATCAGAGGCGGCAGGATCTGGTCGTTTCCAATGGACCTTGACACCACCCCAGCTTTCATCGCTATAACCCTCCTGGACCTTCCTACACGTCTTCCGACCCCATTCCGTCACGCCCACCATCAGACAACTCTCAAACATGAAGGCACAGCTGCCTTTGCCCACCAATGCCGGTTTGAGCTCAGCATTGCGCGCGCCCTCAAAGCTGGCCGCGTCGGGCCCATGACCGCTCATCACATTGTGTAAGCTAGCCCCGCCGGGCATGAACCCTCCCTGCCCTCCCTTTTTAGCATCGTAGTCTCCTGCTATGAGACCCATGAACTCGGACATGGTGTTGCGGTGATACCATGGAGGTCTGAATGTGTCTTCGGCGACTAGCCAGCGCGGTGGAAAAATGACGAAATCGGCGATGGCCGTTCCAGGGTGGTCTGATAGCGCCGACAGCACGGTGAAGATGGACGGATCGGGGTGATCGTATGAGATGGAGCCGATGGTGTTAAATCGACCCAAGTCGTACTTGTAGGGGTAGTAATTGCCGTGCCATGCCACGACGTCAAAGGGTGTATGGGGTTGTTTGGTCTGGAATAGCGAGTTGTTGAATTTGACGGTGATTGTATAAGAATTTGGCCCCTCTGACGCGGTTGCGCCGTGGTCTTCGCTGAAGGAAGCGACTGGGGCTTGGAAATCGCGAGCATTAGCGAGACAATTCGAGCCAATTGGCCCCAATTCCGGAAGGGTGAAGTGCCCTTGGTATAATTCCAGAGCGTAACCTCGTGCTGACCCCGACGGCAAGTGAACCTGGTATTTGACACCGCGGGGAATGACGCATATCTCCATTGGTCTGATAAGAAGCCATCCCAGCTCTGTCCTGATGTCGAGGGCGCCGTCTTGCGCCACGATTAACAGATCTCCATCCGCCGAGTAGAAAGCGGAATGCTCATCCATTGACTTGCCCGCAGCGTAAATGTAGATACCGATGCCCTGCTTCAAGGTGGGATCGCCCGCACCGGCGACGAGGCGCATGCCGGACACGAAATCGGACTGGTCATTGTGGTCAAAGGGATCCCACCGCAGCTGATTCGGGATGTACTCGAGTCTCGCGGGATCGCTGGGTTTGTCAGACTTGTAGGGACCGTCGGTTATCGAGGTAAAGGGAGGGTGGGCGCAAGAGGGTAAGATCCGGTACAACCAGGATTGCTGATTCTCGTGTCGTGGAGCCGTGAAGGCGGTACCGGAGAGCTTCTCGGCATATAGCCCGTGCGGAGGCTTCTGGGGAGAGTTCTGACCAACGGGGAGGGCACCTGGAACGGCCTCGGTTCTGGCAAAGTCAGTCAGTGTGTACTCGATATATCGTAGCCTATCTCTAAGACAGCGGGATACACATACTCAAAATAGGAACCGAAGCCATTCTGGTATTTGTGCCGTTCGGGAAGCTCAAAGGCCGTGATAGGCATTGTGAGTTGGTATTACTTATGATCGGTATGAGTATCGGTCGGTATTAGGGGACAGCAGCTAATCTGGAGCAGCGGGCTGGAGGTTCGTTGGGATGAACAGAGGAAGTAACGTAGTCAACGACATATCTCGGAGTGCAGTCTTGGACAATGCGAGTCAAGAGGGGAGAATCAATACATATAGACTGATTGTATGAACTACCTAGGTAGGTTAGCATGCAGTAATGGACGGCTACTGCAGGTTTTACCTAAGGACCTTGGGGGCTCAAAGAGGGACGAGGGCGAACCCGCGAATTCCGTCACGTCTATTCGAGGTGCTGAGGTGCGGGCGGCCGTGGAGAAGCTGGGGAAGCAAATGGCGGGGTCGCCTTTCCGACGCTAGCCAGCCATACCCGGCAATGGGTAGTGGCAGAGACGGGAGCCAGGGGCTTTCATTGCTCGCTGTACCAGTTTCTACCTACCAAGTTAATCTGAGATCATGCCGACGACATCATTTATCGAATCAAATTCCGCTGAACTTGAGGTGTATAATTAGTAGTTACTGGCCGAGTAGGTAAGTATCTAAGTTAGGTGAAGACCTTTAAGTAGGGAGCTAATAAGTTAAGAGTATTTGGTTATAAGTGTTAGATATATGTATACGCCCATTCATATGAATACATAGATAGAAGCTCCACAACCGAAAGAGAATAATTGATCTTTCATGAGTATTTACAATGCTACTTTTCAATGATTGCTAATGTTGAGCCTATCTTCTTACAGGCTTTTCCCATGTAAGTCTTTGTCCAGGATAGCTTCAAGAAGACGCTAATAAGATAAGCCGCTACAAGGCTTAAGCTTACCCAGCTCCCAAGACAACGGGACCATCTCTATTCGGCAGTTCGTTAACTGCCCAGACAGGGTAGCTCTGAAGCTTTTCGTCATAACATGGACGGATATGTGTAGCTCCAACGTTCACTCTGCACCTCATAAGCTGTGACTACACTCATGTTGACATCCCGAAGTCTATATCCTGGGCCATGAAGAGATATCTTATTCATTGAATTCATATCGAAGCCAATGCCTATCCGACTGCCCCGAATACATGGTTACGATTCTTGGCATTCCCTGCCAAGACCACATATCGTGATGAGGCGACATCGACAGCCAATCTCGACCGACGCCAAGTCGACCGGAAAGAGCCTGGCATTTCCTGTACAGGCAGGCGACGGCTTCTCCAAGCAGCTCCAAGCACTGGCTTGCTGCCTCTCCAAATCTTCCCCGCCAAAAGAGTTGACGTGCGAGACAAGGATCGTAGATGGCACTATCTATGTAAATATGCCGTTGTGAGTAGGGGATAAGCAGTGCTTGGAAGCAATGTCGTGTGTATATGCGTGCGGTATAAATATCTGGGCGCTCCAAGCCCGCCTCCCTCTTTATTCTCCCCTCCAGCCACCACACGGCACGCGTTCTTCCTTTGTGGTTTGCTAGCTTCGGGTGGATCGGGGTTGAGCTGATCTTTCGCTCCAAAGCTCACTTTGCCGGGTCAACTTATCTCACCATGAGGTTCTCAACTCTCTCATTGATTGAGGGCCTGGTGCTGTTGCAATCCAGGGCTCTTGCTATTGAACCCCCGCGACAGCCATACCAGCCTACCGGCAATGGTGACAAGATTCTGACATGGAACGAGACGTTCGTGAGCAACCCGTTCCGCGCCAGTAGGATTTCTGTTAGCTGGCTCTCTGGTGGTGAAGATGGACAATATGTAAGCTCTCGACGCCCTTGAAACTACAGCCGTCACACAATCGAATACCTCAAATGGGTATTGCGTGAGATATACAAGTCTCTTGTGCTGCTGATGCACTTCCCCGTCGCCCAAATCTTGGCTATGAGCGCTAGTGCTAATCCTTGTCTCCTAAAGATCTACCAAGGAGATGATGGCGCTCTGATACTCGAGAACTTCGTTACCGGGGAATCTTCTACGTTCGTGTCGGCGGACGTGATCCCTAGCGGAGTTTGGGAGTACTGGATTCACCCAGATCTGTCAAGGGTGCTCTTTGCCACCAACTACACTAAACAGTACCGCCACTCCTATTTTGCAGATTATTCGATATTAGACATCGCTTCGGGCGAGGTCACCCCGCTGGTGGATGACCAGGTCGGTGACATACAATACGCCGAATTCGCCCCTGTTGGCGAGGCGATCGCGTTTGTCCGCGATAATAATCTGTTCCTGAGCCTGAACGGCACTATCTCTCAAATCACGGATGATGGCTCTCCGGATCAATTCAACGGAGTCCCAGACTGGGTGTACGAAGAGGAAATCTTCGGTAGTCGCTCGGCTTTGTGGTGGTCCCCGGATGGTGAAAAACTCGCATACCTTGGATTCAACGAGACTGGGGTGGAGACGTTCACCGTTCCGTACTTTATGGACAACATGAAGATCGCCCCTGTCTACCCTAACAACCTCGACCTCCGCTACCCTAAAGTGGGCACCAAGAATCCGACCGTTAGCTTAACTCTACTCACGACCGGCAGTAACGACAAGCAAACAATCCCATTGGATGCCTTTGAGGAGGATGACTTAATCGTTGGAGAACTTGCATGGGTCACGGATAACCATGATACCTTCATTTATACGGCTTATAACCGCGTACAGGATTTGTCCAAACACGTACGCGTAGGTGTTGGTGATAAGGTGATGACGGAAGTCGTCCGAGAGCGCGACGGTACAGATGGCTGGATCGACATCAACATCGCCATACAATATGTCGGATCTATCAACGGGTCTAGCACGACTTACTACGTTGATCTTTCCGATGAGTCCGGCTGGCAACACATCTACTTGTACGCTGCCGATGGCTCAAGTTCAAAGCCACTTACTAGCGGAGACTGGGAAGTCGTCAGCATTCTCAAGGTCGATACAACACGTGAATTGGTATACTTCACCTCGACAGAGCACGATAGCACCGATAGGCATGTTTACAGCATCTCCTACTCCAATGGCGAGAAGACTGCCCTTGTCGACGACACCATAGCGGCCTCGTGGAGCGCATCCTTCTCTTCGGGCGGCGGATACTACATCCTCAGCTACAACGGTCCTGACGTGCCCTACCAGGAGCTGTACGCCGTCAACGACACCACAACTCCGCTGCGCACTGTCACCTCTAACGAGGCGCTCTGGAACAGACTTCAAGACTACAACTTACCGAACAGCACATATTTCAAGCTAGAGCACCCCGATGGGTACACGATGGACGTCAAGCAGGTCCTCCCACCCAACTTCGACCCCACCAAGAAATACCCCGTGCTCTTCACACCCTATGGCGGCCCAGGAGCCCAGGAAGTCAGCAAATCGTACGCCGCGCCCGACTGGAACGCCTACATCACCTCCGACCCAGAGCTCGAATACATCACCTACACAGTCGACAATCGCGGCTCGGGGTACAACGGCCGGGCCTACCGATCCCTAGTAACATCGCACCTCGGCGAGTTCGAAGCGCAAGACCAGATCTGGGCCGCGCAGGAGCTCTCCCGGCAGCACGCCTTCATCGACGCTAACCACATTGCCATCTTCGGCTGGTCGTACGGCGGGTACCTGTCCTCGAAAGTCGTCGAGGCGGACTCGGGGGTGTTCACGATGGCGCTGATCGTGGCGCCCGTGAGCGACTGGCGGTTCTACGACAGCATGTACACGGAGCGGTACATGAAGACGTCCCAGACGAACCCTGACGGCTACGACAAGACTGCCGTGCGCAACCCCGAGGGCTTCAAGAATATCGCTGGCGGATTTAGCATTATGCACGGTCTGGGCGATGATAATGTGCATTACCAGAATACCGCGGCCCTTGTGGATCTGCTGGTTGGTGCGGGCGTCCCGCCGAGCCAGATGCAGTGGCGCGCGTACACGGACTCGGATCACTCGATTAATTATAATGGCGCGTATACGTATCTGTACAAGGAGTTGACGCAGCGCTTGTTTCTGGAGAAGAGGAGGGGTAATGAGACGCTTGCGCATCAGTGGTCGAAGAAGGGGATGGATAACATTAAGCTGTATTGAGAGGCTTGGTCGTGAGCCACTGCATATATAATGAACTTGGGTAGTGTGTAATAAAATACAAGATTTCAAAGCCGTAACGTGCTGTACCCTGCTCTGCGTTATGAGTGATTTGACCGCCTCTTGATCCTATACACGACCTAACAGAAGGATATTCCCGTACATCTAGCCCAACCCCGCCCCTGTCCCCAACTCTCCTGGCGCTTACCCAGATATCGCCCACTATCCGCGAAGTTCGACGCTGCACAAGGTTCAAACCCTCAATACCCAACATGTACCATGAGCTACCGTAATAAGACACTAAGGTAAGGAAGTATATAATGAACATTACATCCTTGGGCTATTGGCCAGGTTGGAACGGCCTAGCGATAGCGTCTCAGTATCATTAACCTAGCGGTATAGCGATATATCCTTACTCTACATCCTTACTCTGCATCGTTAGGCGCTGGGGGTTCGATTCCCTCGGTGGCCAGCATTACTTTGATTATCTTTACCTTTTTCAAAAATTGTCTTATTCTGTGATGTGCTGTCGCAGCAGCACGAGGTATGCGTGGAAGATGCTCGCCTGGCTTTTCTTTCATAGTGTCAGCGGCTCTAAAGAGCATTGAACGCGTGATTGCCTGACGTGGTGGCTGGTGCACCAGGATCACGCCTATTCTCGCGCACGGTCATTGTGAAGAGATGCAGTTCTACCTTACCAGACCCCGTTGCTTCTGTAGATATAACTTTAGAACCGGGATGGCAAGGCTTTCATTGTAGGCATTTTAGATTAGGTCCGTCAATACGCCTGGGGCTCAAGCCAATGATCTTGGTGATGTGTCATCAATGTGACGGGATGCGCCTCAGCCCTGAAGGAGCCTCTCTTAGATCTAAGGCTGGATGGACGTAACCTGATCGGCAAAATAGAATGCACGGTCTCCCGATTCGTGGCTTGCTTTGGTTGTATCATTCCGCTTCAGCTAGTACTCCGACTCGCTGAAGGTCACTGGGGCAACTTCTTTGTCTAGGTATTGAGCAATGCTTCGGAGAGCGCCCATCGCCAGGCTCTCTAGATGCCTTAAACAAAAGGCTAGTCGAACAAAGATGATACGGGGTTATGTGAATGCTGCCATTTATTTCGAACTATGCATTCGCCATGCCTATCTGTATTCATTTCTGGGTTGTCCATGCGCGACTTGGATGCACTTGGATGCAGTCATTCGATTGAATTTGAGCGGGAACGTTGGTTAACTAAACCGCACTGGACTTGGGAACCCTTCTACCACATGTTCAGCGAAGGTTCAAAGGCCCTGGTTAAGCAGTTCCATCAGCATAACCCCGGCAAACTGGCAGACCCTCGAGTCACCGCCGCAAATTGAGGACTTTAAGCACCCTCATCCAATATCGGTTCAGACGCTCAGGCACGAGATCTAGAATGGGGGAGATAGTGTCACACGGCAAAGGGATCACCACGACCAACAATATAGGCGGTTGGATATAAGGAGTCAAGGGGACCAACACACGTATTCAAAGGCAGAACCCACAGGATAAGGGAGACAATACGGGCGAAGATTGTACGAAGCCCAGCGTGTATAAACAGAGGCCTGATTCCGCCCACGAAGAGAGGAAGGAGATCATCGCCCTTGAGACCTCTAGCAGATTATTGAGCTAAATAACGACCAAGTTCCAAGCCCTCTATTGAAGCCCTTGCCAAGGGTAATCTACTAGGCCGATAAGTCATTGCCATGGTCTCATCTGCCATTAAACAAGCCTTGGGCAGAAAAACGATAAGAAAGGATGATCTCATGGGGTTAGCGAATACGCTCGACGCGGCGCATAATTGCGTTACGCCTTTCGAGGCGCTCGAGGAGAAAAGGGGATACGATATCGGCAAGCAGTTTCCCGCTAACCTCTACAAGGGCGGTATCCAGAAAGCCTTACTCGATCATTGGCTATCTGGCGAGCCTAATACCTACATACTCGAGGACAGGTACAATTACGTCGCGGGATTAGCTAGGCGTGAATGGGCTGCTTTCCAGCGTGTCAGGGATCCGAACGCCATCGTCTTGCGCGTGTATCCCAAGCATCGCAGGGTTACGGCAGAGCACATATTGTGTCAACTTCTGATTTCCCTCATCTACAGCCTCGCCGATCTTGTACCGGAGAAATTTGACAAGCTTCCTGATCTTGGCAAACGAAACTTCGAATTGCTGGCACGGGGCGGACCCCTGGGAATCGACGCAGGGCTCAGAACCCTAGAGGCTCTCCCGCCGCTCGACTTAGATGAGAGGAAAATGTTGTGTATCGTGGACGGGTTGATTCGAGGTGAAAACAGAGGTATTGCTGATGATGGAAGACGGTTGATTGGCATCCTTGAATGATTACTAGCGCGGAATAACGGGCGCTTGCTTTGTACTGTGGCGAAGAAGAACAGTAGGACTACGTAGCAACTTGGCTCTTGCTGATGAGTCGCCCAATATGAAATCCCGAAAATTTCTCCCAGTGCCCGGCTTTGAATCTGTATGTCCATTATCTACACTTCCATGTAGTCGATTGACCGTCTCACCGCCCCCAGTAGAACCTTCAAGATACCTTTGGGCGAAAGCTCTCCAGGAGCTCCGGTCCAAGTAGTCATGTCCACGATATCCCTCACTCCCTTCTCCCTCCACATCCGATCGTCAAGTAAATCGATCTTGTCCTTCGCAAAAGCTCTACCGGCGTCGCCTACGCGGAAGAACTGCACACCAGCTTGGTATCTTGGAGCCGAGAGGAAATCAAGCCGTCCGGCGATTCGACGAATAATGCCGAACGTGTCGTCATCTTCGTCCCAATCCATATCTGTGATGACGATAACATTGAGCGGCACGGGGAGATTTCTGTGTCCATTCCTCCGGATATGATTCTCGTATGCGTCTACATAGGGGTCCAGGATCGCTGCTAGTCGCTTGTCTAGGCGACACTTGCCTCTCGGCTTCACGTTGTAGTAAATCCCTGCCACGCTGTCATGCATGTCCAGTCTTCCTTTCATGAGTCCGATATGCTTGTACCCGCTTTGGCCGGTTAGGTAGTAGCCTCTTGCCCGATGGTTCACGAATTCAAGGTCGATGCCGTCGGCGTCGTGTTCCATGCAGATCGGCGCGATTATCCTGATGATGTCCCCGACTTCGTCCCAGCATTTTTGCATCGAGTCGGAGTCGTCGATGAGGAGGAGCGTGTCGATGTACTTTAGGGCCTCATATGGGTCGTTGTGGTTTCCGACGTGATCTAGGAATAGCACTTCTTGTTTAGGTCCTGGCATAGGTCGTCCCGATGCTGTTTCTGATGGCTCAGGTGGCATTGACGACTCTAGGGGGTATGGCAGTCCTTCATTCTTGTCAGTATTCTGATGCGTATAATGATATTACTGTAGATTTGTACCATGGTTCTTATCGTGCTTGTTTGATTTCATTTTATAGATTCGCTGAGGGATGAGATACGTCCATTTAGCAAGTAATCAGGTACGATTTTCTGAGAAATTTTAAAGCTTTATTTATTAAAATTAATCATCGTGGCATGCCCGGCTTCTTTGTTCCTCTGGAAACACGTTTGATTGTACTTCTTTGTCCATTGTGCCTGATTTCACTTGAACCAAACATGTTGAAATTTGTGAAATCTATGTGACGATCTATGATACGGTCGATGGTCGTGGAAGCAGGGGTCTGGCAATAGCGGTATGGTGGTCGTGTTCGCCACAGCAGCAAGATTAGTTGATGCGTCTACGAAATGGATCACTACCTACTGCCCTCGGGCTGGTGGCATAAGGCTTATCGCCCTTGTTCGGATTCTAAGTTAACATAGCAAAGCTATCAAACCGGCTTAAGAGATTTACCAAGCCTGTGTTCTTGATCAACTTCAACTACTGCCGGTTAGTAAATCCCCCTGGACATACCTACATATCTAGATATGGTGCGACGCACTCCACGTACATTTAGTAGGCGAGGTGGATGAAAAAAAACTAGCCAGACCACACACCTACCCACCTACCGGTGGTCTGGCTAGTTTTCTTTCATCCACCTCGGTAGGTACAGAGTATCAGCCTCTATCCGAATCATGGATGTGTGCTGGAAGACATGTTGGAGACAAGCCAGCCACGGCTCTGATTCGTCAGTTCTTTCGAGGGCCAAGCAACGAAAAGAAACGAGCCAGACCGATCAAACTCCTAGGCATACGAGAGCCTGCCTGTAGGCGATTGTCGGTTCAGCTGGTATCTGGGGGCGGTGAAGAATGTCGTAACCACCCGCATCTTACATACATATCGGTCCACTCCTTCAACGTAAGGCTGTACCATTGGCTCTTGATGATCCGAAAAGGATTTAGCTTTAACTGCAATATGTGACTCGAGTGTTCATTTGCTGTATCAAATTCCATCAGGATCAGGAATGTGATACTTATCGGTTGAGCCTCAAATTCCCTTGCGGCTCTGCCCTCCTGTGTCTCTTTCCTAGTCGCCCGGGTTCCGCCTGGTCGCAAGTATTGCTAGATAGTAGAATATAAGCCCCCATGGGAGGTATTTATACGAGGCCCGGTGCGTAAAGTGAAAAAGACCATCGCTACCCTAAAGCAAGGCACACACTGCTGGACACCGAGACAGCTGCACATACTTGACAGGCATACAAACCCCCGTTACTCTAGCAATGCCTCCTGTTTACATCTCGTCTTATCGACTGCGCCGGGATAAGCTTGAGGAATACTTAAAAGAGGCATTCCCTAGCACTGGAATTGAGATTACTGTTTGTGACGCACCAGCCCCTATTATCGTTGTCTTGGCAGATGCTTCGCCGACTAACTGCGCCCAGATCGGTGACGGCACATATGACGTTGAACTCCCCAATGGTCTCACTCAGGTAAATGGGTTGCGAATCCGGTGTGACTGGCTTAACTCGGTCTAACGTTTGTTTTGTCAAACAGAGCCAATACGACAAGATTGACGGGCTAAGGGATAAGAGGCGAAGCCGCGACTAAGACGAAGAGCTCAAGCAACAGAAATTCCAATTGCTGGGCGTCCGATGTTTGGAGGCTAGTCAGCTCTGATTACAGGGAGATATTGGGGCTGGGGAACTAAAAGTTCACTTGCTGAGAATGGAAATTCCCCCACCCACAGAATGCAGCTGGCCTTCTGCGCCCGTACCGAATAAATTACACTTTCATTATCGAATACGCTTGAATAAGACTCCTTTGCCTGAGGTTGGTGCACACTAAGTGATTTGATTCGCTGTGATAACAAACAGCACAGCAATGTTATGTCTTTTCTGCCGTGCCGCGCTTGGTCGCATGTCGTAAACGCCGGTGCTCATGTGGCTCTGTCTGTTGATCGGTTAAGTTTCACATACGCCAGGTTGACGAGTACAGCGCCACTATAAGGCGCCTAATAGAGTGCCTTTATCAGAGTGCCTTGTGAATGACGGGCGTTCTACAGGTAGGAATCCTCAATCCCTAGACTTATGTTTGTGCTGCACACTGCCCAATGTCAGTAAGCGTCAAGATCACTCAAGCTTGTTAATAAAAGGCTGGTTGATAACCGGTAACTTTCCATGCTTCACGAGTTAACTTTCTATATAGATCACCAGCAATCCTGCATTCTCTTCATCTCCTCGGGTTCGCCGACAAAACGAAAACGCCACCAATATGAGTATCAATACCTTCGATCGTCTGCTTGACGCATGTGCGGACCCTAACTCTTACCCCGCGAAGCTAATACGTTCCGAATTATTTCCATACGCTCTACGGAGATACAATGAATCCATCGTTGAACGAGCATCTAGAGTTTTCAGCGGAGATTCAGAGTCAGAATACTGGAGGATTCGATTCTATGATCTTGAGGATCAACAAGGTATACAGTCAATATTGCAACTTTGACTCTCCAACTGGTCTAATCCCTCTAAAGCGTTCCCGTCAACACCTCATTTCTGTGATTCAATCGAGCAGCTACATGATTACTTGCTAGAGGCAGGCCGCAAGGATCCCAGATCTCGTCATTTGTGAGTCTTATTTAGACCTAGGTAGACTGGGCGAGTCCATGTAGCGAGTCCGGGTCGATTCCAAACGGCGCTAATGGTTTTTCGTTACATGGCTCAACTGGTAGTTCGTCCAGGACGGCCCGCAGTCGCCCTAAACATACATGAACTCTCTAACACTGTTGTAATTTTAGATTCATCCGGGCGCCTCACTCCCGCGCTCCTCTAGACTGCTCACGAGAGATGCTCTCGTTTGCATTCACATTCCATCAGGTCATGGCCCAGTTCTTGGATGTCGTCCTCCATTTCGGGACCTTCCCAGGGCTCAACGTTCCGACCGCGTTCCATCACTGCGTCTTTCGCCATGAGCGCTTCATTGCGCCGAACGACGCTTCTCGCTTCTGTATCCCACAACTAGGTCGTTCCGGGATGGAAATCAAGCACTGTTATAATCTTTGGGCTGTTGAGAAATCCGACTCGACACATGGAAAGAGAGCTCCATGGGAAATCCGACAGGCTGGTTTGTATCATTCGCTTGATGTTTCCAACGGCAAAGCTACCTGGGTTCATATCAAGGCAAACAAAGAGCTTGAAAACCGAATTACAGAGGCCTACCGTTCGCCGGGGTTCCTTGAAGCCGATAATCTACAGACCCCTCAAGGATCATTTTCTGCCACACTCATGACTCATCTCATCGTTTTCGAATGGTGCGGCGAAAATTGGCGTCAATACCTAAACCATTGGGAGTGTGAATCAGAGAAAATTCTGACTACAATCAAAAATGCTCCTATACACAAGGTCGAAAAGATGCTAGTGGATGTGAATTCTAGTATAAATGATATTATGGGTTCCCCTGCACAGCAACTCTCAAATGCCCCAACTGCTCATATCGGCACAATAAGTAGTCGGCTCACTAGTTGGAAGTCGCCTACAAGCGCTACGTTTATGAGTAAATCATCAACTCTGCTGCAATCGAGTTTCGCCGAGAAATATGGGAAACGTGGCCTGGGCGAGTCCTCCCAACCAGCAGCATCGAAATCAACTGAACAGAATTTCAGCCCACCACAGTCGCCTATTACTACCAATGGTCAAACAAATCAAGAGAAGGACCCGTTCCAGATATTTGACGAGTTCAAATATAAAGATCTCCAGCATCTTCATTACATCAGCTCTAAACTTCACGAAGCTGATATGATCATGAAGCTGGATGCCGACATCCTTCTCGCTGTCGTGGAATACTTCAAAAATTTCGTAAATGATTCACGGACACCACTGTCTCTAAAGAGCGATTCTCAAGAAGCCCTACTTAGATTTGTACAGCGCACAGATAGTATTGTGCGGGACTTTGAAGCCGAAAGGAGACGGATATCAACACTAATCACTTTACTCAATGACGGTAAAGCTCTAGTAAGCACTCATAACCGCCCAATCCTTCTATCGCATCCATTGGTCTAACATTATACAGTTTGATGCTATTACGCAATTTCGCAATATGGAGTTGAATCGACTGTCATCGGTGAGGATGGAAATGATGACAAAGGACATGCATCAATCTACACTACAAATGGAGACGATAGCCGGAAAGACTGAGAAGGAGACATCATCGATGCATATCATCACACTAGTGACACTACTATTTCTCCCGGGGACATTCGTTGCAGTAAGATACGCCTTGTCGAGTATACGCAACGAAGTTGACAGACGTCTAACTACTAACGATCAGACATTCCTCGGCCCCGTTTCTATCAGTGGCCAGACACCGATGACGCTAGCGATATTCCCAAGTACCCTGTCTGGAGATCTGAGTATTTCTTCTTGTTTGCAAAAATCAGTTTTCCGCTCATGGCATTGACCCTCCTGTTCTGGGCATGGCCCTATTTATCGCGATGGATCTCGCGCCGAAAGACTTGTAGTGTAAAAACCCCCGGGCAGTGGATATGTGGTTTCCGGAGGCACAAAGTGGAAGATGAGGAGGCGCAGGTGGCCTCGAGTTGCGCCCAGGGCAGTGCTAAGACTCTACCTAGGTGGCTGAGATAGCTCTTTAGTTCTTACTTATACATTCACGGCCGGTATTGTGTGTGTATGCGGGGCAGAGATCTCGGTGACAATGCCCCTCAACTCCAAGGTGCTGATCCGCAATTGGACATGATGAACTCTCTGCCTAGTCTGCTGACTTGCTGCCTGAATGATGGAAGTTAGCCTAGCTGTATTGGAGGACCTGCATCTATAGCTATTACGGTAAGGCAACCTATGAAATTGCCGTGGCCGCGGACGGCATCGTCTGCCCTGGCTGATTAATGAGAGCATATCCCTAAAGGCACAATGCATGGTCTTCGGCGTCCCCTTTCGTCAAGCTGCAGGTTGGTTGGTGACTATTATGTAGCTCTGCTACTCTAACAAAAGCGCAACGCCCCCAACTTCGGCTGGGCTTGCGCGCTGTTTCTTCATGTGTTAATTCTTCATGCGACCTACCAAGCGTTTCCTTCCGGTTTAGATATGTCGTATTGTCCGCGCATCTCGTTTTTAGCGATACGTCCGCCAGAAGAGGGAACTCGAAGTCCCTTGAGGGCTTTTCTCAGGCCATACCTGACTCACTATTTCAGATTATACTCGCTTCATCCATTTGTCCTCAATTGTGTTTCTGCTTCTTTGAACCCACACTGTTATAGGCAAAGACAAGATGGCGGCATCTATGCGCGATCAAGCTCGGCGCCATTTCCATGACTGGGTGCCGCAAAACGTCCGGCAAGGCATAGATGGAAATGACAGGAAAATGGACTATGTCTCTGTCTCCAAACAAAAGGATTATTGGACCCATGACCGCATTGGCGAGATTCTTGGCCCCTATGATAAAGACGTAGATATTGATGAAATTCAACACCGGTTCATACAGGTCATCTCTATTCTTACATATATCTCTGACGACGTGCCCAGGTGGGCCGACTATCTCGTATCCTTTTATAGGACAAACACCGATGACGACTCTTTACCCTTACCCAATCACGAGAAGAGATCACGTCGAAGTCCTGCTCCGTTCGAACGTGTCCACGATGGCTCCCAAGCATGGCGGCATTTTTCTGAAAATCAATGGAAGTTCTTGCCGCTTCAGTTGCGACCAAAGAACGGGATTATAGATCGAGTCCACCCTCCCAGAGTTCTGGATACGCGGTATATCATTCCTGTTACGATCGAGAGCGAACTATCACAACGGCCTGGCGGTGGCGCACGTGTTGTCAAGGTCCAACCCCACGAAGCCAGTGGCCTGCAACCAGAGAAGGTAGAGAAACTGTGTCCCTACTTTCGATCTGTCACTAACACTATTGTGCCATTATACTAGGGGTCAATTGTCCTTAAGATATACGATAAAGACCGTTATAACCGCGAATTCATGCAAGAACGAGACATCTATACAACAATTCGTAACATGAGGCACAAAGCCATGATCGACGTTTTCCAATACTTCTTGGGGTACTATGGATGCTATATACAAGGGAATAAATGCGTGCTTCTGATCGAATATGCAAATCAAGGAAGTCTATTAGAATTCTTTCGCAGGAATTGGCATTTACCACGCACCAAAGAAGAAGCACAAGACCTCTGGGACAAGCTGGGTCAGCTTATTAGGGGCCTCGCCCTTCTGCACGATGGTGGCAAACACCATTCCTGCCTACACCAGGATATCAAGCCGGCCAATATATTTGTTTCGGAAAATGGGCCGGATGGGGCCCTCTGCTTCAAATTCGGAGACTTTGGTATGTCTAGTGTCACCCCTATTGCCGAAGATGGGGATGCGATCGGCCCCGATAATGGAGGGACCAAGATGTATTCAGCTCCAGAGCTTTGTGACATCGACCAGGAAGTTTTTATGCCTGAGAATATCACCTGGGGCGTAGATATATGGTCTTTTGGCTGTGTGCTGCTGGACTGCGGCGTGTGGATGGCCTTGCATGAACGGGGGCGACTCAAGTTCCGGAAAGAAAGAGTCGAAGAGACTCGCAGCCTGGGGCAGAAGTCGCTGAGCGATGCAGGGTACGATGGAGCCTTTCATGACGGCCGGAAGATACTGACTGCTGTTCACAACAAAATTCAAGAGATCCGGGGACTCGATAATCCAGTAGCGGACTTGGCGGCCCACATGATGGAGTTTATTCGGAGAGAAATGCTTCTATCAGACGAGGTGGAACGCCTGAATGCCCAGCAATTACGAACACGCTTCAAGAGCGCCATCGATGGCCCACGTAGCCCGTCGTCCTCGAATGAGAATAGAGCGTTGTCACTGGTCAGTAGATACCCAAGCTCGCGTAGTAGAACTTCAATTAGTCAACCGCGCAATTCCGTCACAAGGGCCATCGAAGATGACCGGGGTGAAGAAGCAAGGCGACATAAAGTTTCCCCAAAATCTGAGGCGAGGACCCCAGGACCTCGAGCTATCGAAGATGAAGGTTCTAGCCAAGAATCTCTCACTATGACGCCAATCAGCAATAGTAGGAGCACGTCAGTGCCTCGCCGGGGGGCGCCATCTCCATCAGCTCCGTCTTCGATCCGGTCTATACCATCTAGTTCAAGGCGAAACACCGTTGTGAGGGCTGGCAGCACCGTAGCCAATGGTTCACGGCCCGAGCCATTTCGCAATAGGGGTTCGGAATACACTATTCAAAATATACTCGAGTGGATTCCTAAGCACAAGGCTCGTCAAGCACATATGCTGGAATGGTTAGAGCAACCCCGTAAGCGAGTGCGTGGACGCGATCAGGTAAGCACAACCACCTTATGGATCATATATAGGAGGCACGAATTAGAAGCTTACTCGTCATCAGGTTTTTGTCTTTGACAATTCTGAGTCCATGGACGAACATTGGCCAGATGTAAAGTGTACCGGTGACGCTTTAACATACGTGTTGAAAGATGCCGATCCTGATGGGTTTGAAATTTACATGACCAACGCTGGGGATCCTATTAAGCGCAAGGACCGGAAAGGGCTGTTTGACAAATATGGGTATTTCGACAACCATCGGCCGCGGCCAGGGCTGGGACCTTGTCAAATGGAGGTGGTCTTATCCCAAGTCCTCGGAGCTGCTGTGAAGAAGGCCCTTGCACCTCCTTCTGCCTTGCACCGCATGATGTCCCGCAAGATTCAGGGAGTCAGTGTCTACGTTTTCACTAACGGAGTTTGGGAGAGTCAACGTAGCCACGGTGTATGCTCCGGGGAAGCAAGCGGTGTCGAAAAGGCGATCAAAAGCGCTGTCGAACGTCTGCAAAATGCCGGCGAATTCAGGACATTTCTTTCAATCCAATTTATCAGATTTGGGGAAGACCCAGAAGGGAGGAGGAGGATGGAATGGCTCGACGATGATATCGAGACTATAACTGGTGGCTGGGATATCGTGGACACCACACATCACACCGAGAGCGCTAAGAAGATGATTATTGGCGCCATCAGCAGTGCGGTAGACGGATAGCAAGCACCCCGAGACCCGAGCAAGGAATCAATCGCCATTCCATAGACAGAGTTTGCGTCTAGCATATCGCACATGAGGTAGTAGAGTGGCGTGGACTGCCATAACCCCGCAACCAGATTCAGTCAAGGAACACAAGCGTCTGTCACATTTTCCGCGTGGCTTTTCTACGCGCATTAGAAAATGTGCTTGGCGCAATCATCGCTGGCCCGAACTCATGCGGATGCCCGCAATGTATGTAAGTCGGACTCAGATGATTGGCTTTTCGTATGCACTCACTGACGTGGACTTGAAGATATCATATAGCTGCCCAGTGGCGTATTAATCACGCATAAAGTGGCTTAGAAACAGCCGTTAGCCGGAGAATATGGTGTTGTAAGACTGGAAAAATGAAGCCTCTCCGTTTCGCGGCATGGATAGGTATCATATCACCATGCAAGCCCACCTTAGGCTGGGTGTTATACGTCGGCTATCCCGTCAAGAATACACATCGACCTCTTTAGACTGTGAAGATTACTGAGTAAGAGTTGCAAACCGTATGCAGCTGCAGCTTGAAATAAGCGGTCAGAAGGATTGGCAATCGTTGACCGTAGACACTTCCTACACACATCCAAATGCTGTGGTGTGAACTGAGCAGAAGGCGCAAGAACAGGGTGGCTTTCATACTCAATAGTGTCAATAGAAATACCAATGGCAGCAGAGATGTCTCGGTATTTCCCGCACTAATTATTTCTGAGGTCACATATGTATATGGAAAATGCCCGGGGTGAACATATCGTGATGGTCTTCATCCATTACATAATTCGGCAAAGGGCATTGGCCCGGTATTTCCGCGGACACGGCTGGGGCTGAAGTCGCTATGAATGGAAACTTCGCTATTGAGTTAGACCGGATCATGTGCGTTCCTATTGGCGCAGATTGGCCTACATACGAACACTCATACCTATTCGTGAAATACTACACAATTCAGACTTCGCTGTTGTGTCATGCATTTTGGCGCCTCTGGCTAGAGAGCCTGATGCCAGGATGCCATTCAGCTTCCATTCAAAGCGATGAAGAGACTGATCTGCGCTGTGAAAGAGGGGTTCGCTGTCTAGATTATACCAGACTAAACCTTAACGGATTTTCCTGCAGCCGCCAGCCAGCCTCTTTCCACGAGGCTTGACGCGTCCTTCTCGCTGAAAGTCTTACTCGGATCTTCAATATGTGGATATCCAGCTTGACAGGAGGTTCCACAGGAGGTTCAACAATAAGAAACCTACTACGCCTATGTAAACATCTTCAGACTCTAGCACATTGCTCTTCGATGAAATAGAACACATTGCAGAAAACACATCTCTCCAACACTGGGCTAAGTACAGTCGTGGTACTAATCGAGCTTGTGATATGTCGTGCAGCGCTACTTAGTGCCAGCTCGGTCAAGTCAAAAACCTCAGATAGCAAAGATCGGTACGATGGCTTAACGGCTTTATAACTTACATTAGGTATCATGTGTGATTCAGTACGCCAGCTCCTTTGAGTGTTGAAGAGGGCCAATACACTGTTATGTATGGTGATACGGACTCGGGTGCTGGGGTTCTTCAGGTGCCATGGCGCTGGACGCGACACTGAGATCTGCACGTCACTTTGAATGACCTGGGAAATGATATGATCATGTCTCGCCGATTCGAGCCACGAGAGTCTCAGTTCGACACTTCACCCCGCATTATGAGTCGTGTAGAACCGCATCAGCTGAGACGCACGTTCAACCACGGCTTGATCGGAATGGATAATGAAGCTGCCATGTACCGAAGTGTCTGGGATGGATCTCGGCGTTTATGGTGGCGAGCTGAAATATTGAAGCCCCTAGGCGAGGGGATGAGAAGGGGTGACGACATTTGATAATTCGCCCCCGAGGACACACCTAGGTATATTAGGCGAATAAATTCCTGTATTGTTGAGATTTTCCTATCGTTGACCTTCAGAAAGTAAGCCTTCTGAATACAAGAGTCAAGATGGTGAAGAACACGATGGATAGAGCGCTTCGCTCAGCCCTCAATGCTGCTCAACGCGGCCTTCCCATGAGACCACTCTTTGGTCACATCATGACTGTCTTCCTCAAGAAGCAGGACCAAGAGATGCGAGATAAACTTCTTGCGCTCATCCAGAAACTAGACAATGAGACTTCAAAGAACTATCCCGATAGCGCCTTCATCGTCGGCTTCGCTCCAGCCCTCTGGGGTCGATGGACGGGACGGGACATCCCTATCAATAATCAAGTATTGAAGCACGGCCTCCACCTCCAGGATACTGGCGGAGACTTCTTACTCTACATCAAGTCTCCCGACAAAGCGACGGCAAACAAGATCGTATCAACTTTCATCACAGAGCTTGTCGAGCTCGCTGAAGATATCCACCAACTCGAGCTAGGTAAACGACCAGATGGCAGAGTAATGGGAGGGAGATATGTCGACCATATCACCAATCCTAACGATCCAATCAGTCTATCTGAGGACATCCTAATCGACAGTGACGGCCTAGACAACGGATCTAGTTTCGGCTTCACACAGAAATTCAAGTTCGACTGGCCCGACGTCACCTCTCAACCTGGCGAAGCCCTAAACGCCGTGATTGGGCGGCGGCCAAATGGCGAGATTGTCTCACAGCAGAAATATCTGACCGAGAACGCGCACATCAACCGCGCGCACACGCTAGATGCGAATCTCGACCAGAGGAAGCTCCTACGCCAGGCGCTGCCCTTTGACGAGTCCAACGAACACGCCAGCCGTGAAGAGGGCATCATGTTCGTGGCCTTCTGCAACGAGCAGGATCGCTTCGAGACGATTCTGCAAAACATGCTGGGGGATACGCCCGAGAAGCCCCTCGATCGCCTGATGGACTTCATCAAGGGCGAAGGCGGCACGTACTGGTACATCCCGTCGGCCGGCGAACTGAGCATCACTGGCGTCACGCCCGGGGATGATACCTATGAAGACACGCACTGGCAGGTCCGTAGCAAGAATGGGTATATGTATTATAATCACCCGGATTATATGCACCAGATGGCTGAGGGGTATTACATCGCCGGCGACCAGCCCAGCGTGCGTGTCTTGAGTCTCCTATCAAGAACATTTAATCACTGGCGAGATGGCTGGATGAAGAACGAGAACTTCCCTCGTCTGCCACATCTGAAAGACCTTCTCCACATCGTCAATACCGACAAGATCCCTCCGTCAATTCTTGAGCGTAAAGGCCTGGCCAACTTTGCTACTCTTGCCGACCTTCTGTCTTCGCCGAAATCCAAGACCGCGCAACTTACTGGCCTAGTTCGAATCACCCCCAAGGAACTAGTCGTCGGCGCGCTCCCTGACTTCACGCTCGGCAGAGGAAAGGAAGTCGTGACTTACCTAGACGACGATGAAGTCATGGCCGCATGGCTCAAGTGTCAACTCGACGAAGCCGGGGCCATGGGCCACATCGTCCCGAACTTCCAGACGCTGGTCGACCACGGCGTGGGCGCGATGATCGCCAACTTCGACATCCTCGCAAAACAGGCAGAACCCGGGTCCGAGAAAGCATCATTCTACATCTCCGCCCGCGACTCGTTCAAGGGTGTGCAGGTGTACTTTCAGAACTGGGCCGGGATCGCCGACAACGCAGCCAAGTCCGCGACGAACCCAGAGGACAAGGCCAACATGGAAGACGTCAGAGACCGCCTCACGCGCCTCGCGACACACCCTCCAGAGACCTTCCACGACGCAGTGCAGCTCATCTTCTCCGCGCACTGCTGTCTGCATCTCGTCGGCGAGCTGACAGCCTTCGGCCGCCTCGACCAGATCCTCTGGCCGCTCCTCTCGGCCGATCTCGAGGCGCAGCGCACTACCCTCGACCGCGCCCAGGACGTCATGGACTGCCTCTGGATCAAGATAGGCGAACACGCCTTCGTCAACCGCGCCTTCATCTACGACTACCGCGGCTACGGCACGGGCTCCGTCAACGGGTTCGGCGCCAACTTCCACCAGGGCGGTGGCATCAACCAGTGGGTCCAACAAGTCACCGTGGGCGGGTACAAGCCCACGGACAACGATACTCCTGAAGGCGGCGCCAACCCGGTCACATTGTTGTGTCTGCGCTCCGCACGCCGCATCCCCGTTAACGCGCCGAGTCTCTCGCTGCGCACGTACAAGGGCATTCCGCAGGAGTACATCGATGAAGCGGCCACCGCGATCCTATCCGGCGGCGCGCAGCCGACGCTGTATAACGACGATAAGCTCTGCGAGGGCCTGTTCCGCGCTGGAAGAGACGGGAAAGTGATCTCCCGCGCGTGGTCGCGCGATTGGGCGGCTGATGGCTGCTACGAGCCTATGTTAACCGGTGCCTCGGAGTTCACGCTCGCGAACGTCGAGCTCCTGGCCGCGCTGGAGCAGACGCTTAATCAGGGCTCGATGTACGGCGCTGCGGGTTCGGTGCATTTGCGCGGACTGAAGCAGACTTTCCGGTCCCCGCCTGTCGAGGAGATAACTTCGTTCAAGCAACTCCAGGATATCTTCTTGAAGCAGCTGTACTGGCTCATTATCAAGACTTATAACTTGTTCCTTACTGGGTACGGGAACTGGGAGGGTATATGCCCCTCGCCCCTACTTTCGGGATTGATTGATGGCTGTGTTGAGTCTGGGCTCGACTTGACTGCTGGCGGAGCTAAATTTCACATGAGTATGTGTTCCTCCTCACCCCTTTTTCGACTCTGCTGCTCCTTTCCTTTCCCTTCTTTCCATTTTCCTTTGAGATAGAAAGACCCTGTATACCCTCTCATCTCATCTCCTCTCATCATATGAATAATGCGGTCATGATATACGAAGCTAACACACTCCCAGTGGGACCAATGTTCATCGGTGTAGCCAACACAATCGACTCTCTCTACGCGATCAAGAAACTCTGCTACGACCCCTCTTCCGCACGCGTCACCCTCCCGGAACTCGTAAACTGCCTAATCTGTGACTGGGGTTACAACATGATCGAGCCGTACCAAGACGCCTCCCTCGGCCCCGCCAATGCCGCCGCCAACGCCGTCCGGTACCAGGAACTCCGGCAAGTCGCTCTCGAGCTCCCGAAATGGGCCAGCGACTCCCGCGATGCAGAGATCAATGAGATCGGCGAATGGGTCGTGAGTAATATGACGCGCATGTGCGTCGACGCCTTACACGCCCCCGCGCCGGCACTAAAGCCCCTCCTCGATTCCATATACGCCAAACACGGCCCTGGCTTCGAATTCATCGTCACACCGGGGGTAGGTACTTTCGAAGGCTACGTAGGCGAAGGGATCCCCTTCGGCGCCTCAGCCGACGGCCGGCGGTCCAGCATGCCCATCGCCAGCGACATGTCCCCTGTTCCCTCCCCACAAGATCTCCCCGCCTCCCCATCGCACGCAGCAGACATCTACGCCGCGATGCAATCCTACGCCAACGAGGCTGTGGAGATCGGGATATCTAACGCCGCTCCCGTGGACATGAATATCCCAGAAGATTTCCCGCTAGACCGTCTGCGGAAGTTCATCCGGGATTTCGCGGAGGGGGATGTCGGCGGGAACATGGTCACGCTGACGTGCGCGGATCTGGATACGTACCAGAAGGCTTCCGAGGATCCGGAGAAGTATAACCTCTTGCGCGTGCGCATGGGCGGGTGGTCCGAGTTCTATCCGACCATGTTCCCCGAGTATCAGGAACAGCAGCAGCGGAGGCAGTATTTCAAGGTATAAGATGAGAAAGGCCGCTGTTGGGGAGTCCATATATATACACGTATGCGTGTGTGTCAGTCAGTCTGCTTATCTGATAAGACGATCCGTGGCGTCGGAAAACGGGGAGAGAATGAAGCCAAGAATTCCACGCTTATGTAGGGGCATTATATTCATATTTCGTTCCGTCTATAATTATGCTTGCCTGGAGACTTGCGTAAAAACTATATCTGGGTCAACTTTGAGGCTTCTAGTCATAGTGTACAATTTCGTCTGGCTAGGTAGGTGATAGGTACGAAAATCGCGGTTCGCAAGTCATACAATGCGTCTAGTCTGGCATGCTACCAATCTGTTTGTTATAATCCTCTGATGTGTAGTGTCAATTAACCTCATAGCTTCACGAGACAGACAAATATAACCGGCACACATTCATCCAAAATATTGACGCTTACAAGATGAGGTAATCATCTCAAGCTAAATTCACTTGGCAGAGTAGTATTGCAGCACGGGGAGCTCCCAGGCCGTCAGGCAAATGGCCAATCATTCACATAACAGCATCTCGGCAGTCATTCTATGTCAGTGCGGTAGTTGCAATTGTTGATTAAGTCATACACTAAGCGTCGTGATTGGATGATATGAGTACATGCCAGTGCTTCGTGGCAGAACTGTGAACCCCGCTTCCAGGTGAGCGCTATGTCTCGCGCGATTGATGCCATCTAGAATCCATGTGGGTACCCTGCACGCATATGAGAGGAGAGTTGAGGTGACCATGGTGCAGGGTCCAGCCAACTCGGAATGCACTTATTCGGCGTTGTTCTTCTTCTTCTTCTTGCCACCGCCGACATTGCTCACCTCGGGGATAGATGACAGGTGAATCAGGAGGGTACCCCATTGCTTCTCCCTCGTGCGCTCCCTCTCTTCTTCTTTCACCTTGGACATCTCGTCTTCCCAACTGGGGTGAGCCGGAGGCCACTCGAAGCCCTTCAGGTACGGCTCGGTGAGCTCATCGTCGGCCTAGGAAACCATACGTTAGTTGGATGAGGGTAAACAAGCGTCGAAGGGAGTGCATAGGAGCGCTCATGTGGGCGAGGAGTGTCAAGAGGAATAGAACCTACCTTCTTTTTCTGTGTCTTGTAGATAGCATCCAGTGCATCCTTGATTGTAACGCCGAATTTGTTCCGTGCTGTTACGACGGTACCGAGTTGGAATTGTAAGTCAATCACTCTTACCGAGGGCGTGACCAGAGGCTTGGTAAGTATGTCCTTGTCCTCAACCGAGCTGGCTGCCGTATTGATTTTCCTAGGCATAGCTATGAGTATACGGTGTGTGTAAAGCTTGAGGTAGGGGATAGATGCCCTTACCAGCCGGACTTCTGTGTTTCTATTGAGACCTTGAGTGGTGTCTTGGTATGGTCTACAGGCTATGAGTCTTAAGAGATCAAGATGGCGAGGGTTATTAAGTCTTACACATCTCCTTCACACTTGGCACACCAGGAACACTGGAACTCTTTCTAGAAGCCTTTTCCTTGGGTGGTGAGGATGAAAGGCCCTGGACGGCGCTATCGACCTTGGAGAGAGGTTCCGTCATGGTGGATTAAGGTGTGGTCTTGAATACGGAATTTCAGAGAGTCAAGAAGCGAATATGATCTCAACCAGCTGCGGGCGCAATTCATCAGTCGATTGCGACCAGCAAGGAATGAGCAAACCGAATATTGGCGGATTACTCACCTTGAACAGAGTTGAGGATTGAGTACTAGGACGAGTTGAGGTGGAGAGGAATTCTAATCACTGCTGCTGTTGCCGGAGCTACTGCTTGCCGTACCGTATCACCGATTGGCGAGAGGTGTGCGATGTCCAGGAAGATTTGGGTGAAAGAACTGTAAGGTCAAAGAGGAGGAAGCCTTAGAGAGCCGAGAGAAAGAGAAGGAGAAGAAGGGGAAAGGAGGGGAAGATGATGGAGCAATTAAAAGGCCGCTTTGAAAGGAGGGGTTTCCGGTGACCTGCTACTAGTTAACGTACATACATGTAGCAGGTAGGTAGGTAGGTAGGTAAGTAGGTAGGTAGGTAGGTAGCTAGGTGGGCAGGTAGGCAGGAGGCAGGTAAACAAGTTAGCTGGGCAGGCAGTGACCGGCGGGAAACATGTATCAGGGTGACACGGCAGATACCTAACCTGGGGAGGGATGGTACACGTCCAAGGCTGGCAGTGATGCATCTCTTCGAGGGCAGGTACAGCAGAAGCCAGCATACGGGAAGGTATATTCATGTATCTAGCAGGTGACACCTTGGGTACTAAGAGGTAGGTATGGGTAGCTCTTTCGCGGACAGGTAAAGAGGGCATATCCCGGCGAGACCGGGGAGGAGAGCAGGAACGAGGGGTCAGAGCTGCTTGTAGCTGTCGTGCCTAACATCACTGCTATGTGTGGTATGTCTTAGGTACCTACCTAAGTACTGTTGCTACCGTGCCTTCTATGCTGTATACCTACGATGTACTTAGAAGCTCGAACTCAAAGACATGAAGATTCCCCCCTTTACGGCTGTTCGTTGCTGTCGTAATCAGCCACATAATGCTGTCAGGATAGACGCCGTGCAACAGCACACTACTCGTAATTCTTCAGTTGATTTGCACTGGCAGTAGTAGAGGGATAATCTGCTGATAGTATGCCTGTAGAACTACCAATAGACAAAGTCGTGGGCTCAAGGCACCACAGTGGTATGATACATGGGCAGTACATCCCGACTATCAGCGGCATCGCGTGACTTCAGGCCTTGAGGTCATGTTCAGATGGCTGCTGCTGGCGTGATTTCCACGGGCCCCATCCCGCTGGACTCCGGCAGCAGAGCTCCACTGTCGAACCGCTGAGAACATATCATCACGCATGACTTGGTGCCCGATCAGGCTTAGCCTCTTGTTATTATTGGCCTGAGGGGCCGTTAGCGGGGCGCTGCTGGAGAGCTACACTACTGCGGGTGCCGCTAGTGAAGTACAGTGCTTGTACGAAAACCTGGGGTAAATCTGGGGCGCAATGGGGCTTTGCTTTCCGAGGACCTTCCCGGCCCATCTTCCAGGCCACCTTCCAGTACACGCCAGTGCAGTGCTCCGGCTCTCGAGGCTATATCACTGAAACCCTCAGCTTGAGCTTCTCCACCCATGCTACCTACAAGAGTACAACTACATACCTATAGTATGTATACAGACAAGGATTCTACAACTCTCGACAAGAGCATACAGTATGACGTTTGAGCCTGGGAAACCCCTCATCCAGAGCTGATCTTCTTCGCAAGGCCTTCCTCCGAACAGCTCCGGGGAGATATGGCGAATCAAAGCACAGAGACCCAAAACAGTATGTTTTGATGCATTGCACGCTCGGTTTCAAATGCCATCGAATCAGAAGAGGTCACACGCCCAACGGATGCGGGCAAACAAAATGTCTCCTCACCATATGACCGTTAACATGAACCTACTAACCATGGCTAGCTGAGGCCTCAAGCATCACTTGGGAGCTGGGCCAATCACGGGCCACAGCACCTTACATTAGAGCGTGGCAGTTCACGGAAATCTAAAGCACGAATTCCATCATTGGCTCGGCTCGCTGGGCGTAGAGATGATGGTAGTGTCACAATACCATCCGCTCCAACAGAGCCTGTACCGTATGTTGCGTTTCAAAGAAGCACGACACCGAGGTATGATTGAGTACGAAAGCCTTTCATCCCGAAGGCCAATGCTCAGCATATGATGTAAGAAGCGTCCGAGCGGAAGAGCTCCGTGTCCACGACCACAACGATCATCTCGGCGAGCTCTGAGCAGTCCCGCACAAGCATCCTGGGAGTAAACAACCCCGCTTTCCCCTTTCCCCTACTCCAACGCTGCTCACTGGAGTAGTAGCTTGATTAGTGTTCGTGCAGCTGAGCAGGGACCGTCAGCGTGAGATCGTTCGTAGAGAGAGCATCAATAGTACACACTACCTACTCAGCAAGGCCTCAATCACATAGGTATTAGCCATTGACTAAGCAGAGAGGAAGCGCCGAGGAATCCCGACCGTGCGGGAACTGTGTAGCGGTCTTGCGGGAACCTCGCATCTGTCAATCAATGCAAGGTCAAGTGATCCCGAGATACGCGAGTTGGTGGTGTTATTCAAATAAGACGATGATGGGTCGATTTATACCATACTGGGGCAACACTCCCCAGCACGACTACTGTCAAGATCCTAGCTCACGTCTCTTCCAAAACACCACATAAATTTACGATGCTGAGTATTTTCAGGCACATTGTCGGCGATGTTTTCCTTTAGGAGTTGATTCAAAACTTAAATGAAGAATAAGATAGCCGATTCGCCGTCTTTCAAATCGTACAACATGGCATACATACACGATAAATAACTGCGATGCTATTTCCCTTCGTGTCCTGAAGCAACTCCCATCAAATGGTCCCCGTTAACGCCTGCATCAGTCCACCTGCTAACACACATTAGGTCTCACCCGTGCGCAGTTACTGACGTTGCTGGCCAGAACCCGTTACGCCCTTGACAGTATTGTCGACCGTTCCAGTGGTGCTTTTCGCCGTGTTGCCGACGCCCTCAGTCGCAGAGCCGGCGATGTTGCCGACACCTTCAGTTGTCGCATTGAGAGTATTACCCACACCCTCGGTAGTCTTTCCGACAGTGCTGTTCAGCCCACCCATGAGACCTCCTTGGCCCTGGGCCTTGTCGCCACCTGATAATATATTGTTGACACCGCCGACGAGGCCGCCCAGAAGCCCTTCTTGGGGTTGATCCTTGTTTGTTTTGTCTGACATGATTGTCGTGAAATGAAATAGGATTTCCTTTGAAGTTTGAATATGGTGTATCTCGGAAGAAGCAATAAAGTGCTGATTTTGGACTTGGAGAGGGAGATGATGTTCAATCGCAATTGCGACTGCACAAAGTGGCGCGGATCTGAAGCGTTGTTATACAACGCAAAACAAAAGTGATGCAGCACGGAAACAGAAGGCAAAATCTCATTTGCTGACGTGCAGTGACGACATGATCTGAACGTCATGGAGTCACCAGGTCACTATTGATACTGGAATGATGCCCTCAAGGGATATCACTAGCACAGAGTTCATACGAATGTGCTGCGGAGAAACCTCGATGTGCCGTCATGGAGCCGGCAAACTTTATCGATATCACAAAACTTTCCATGACAATGGTATTCTCAGAATCACTGGGCACAACATCGGATTTCAATGGGCTTCGTCGAACTGCAACCCCTGAGAAATGTGACGTAGGTCCGAAGTCAATAACACATGCCAGCCGACGGTCGGCTATAACTCTACCAATGACGACCGGCTGAGTAACAACCTGGCTTTCACTATGGGTAATGTCTCGACGTTAAGCCGTCACCTCGCAAGTTCCAGCAGCCTGGTGTTATCATAGACTCTATTGATCAGTCATTCCAGCTAACTCCGTCCTACCCACCTCTCATATCCCGGTGAACCTTGCTATCGATCCAACGAAAAGCTTTGAGAAACCCCGCTGATACGATACCGCAACGCCAGAAAAATAAAAGACTAAGCGAAACCCGATTGACTCAACGGTCATCCCGCGCGCTAAGACAAGGCTACAGACGGTGACTTTTGGCCTTCAACATCTTGGTGCTGCTGCTCACTCATCTTATCTGAGTTCGATGGAGATTGAGAATTGGCCGCTTCCACCATGGTGGTCTCGGTCTCCCCTTTTGCGGACTGATCCGCATTATTTGGGTCTTCTTGTTGCTTTCTGCTAAAAATTCCAACGCCTGGTCTGGGTATAGACGGAATCTGTGGCAACTGTGGCAATTGTGGCATCGATCGCGGCACGAATGACTTGAAGCTGGGTCCCGATGGCATCTCGGGCATCTTAGTCGGCACGTAGGATTTGACACCGGTCCCGGCTTGCTGCGCAATGCCCATGAGATACCGCATGTACGTGCTGCGTCGAGCTTCTTTCGTGTCTGCCACAGGTGGGACGTCTAGATCCTCGTCATCGTCGGGCAAAGGAATAGCTGCAGCAGCAGCTGTAATATCGAGAGGCGATTCATCAGGAATATCCATATCGTCCCCATCACCGCCAGTTAACGATTCTTCCAGGTCGTCGGGATTACTCGCCAAGCCTTCCGTCTTTGGAATCTCCTGGCCCTCAGGAGTCGTGGTAACCGGCTGTTCTACCGGCTCAGGAGGCGACTCGACAAACTTGGGATCATCCTCGATAGGAGAATCATCCTTGAACCACCGAATCACGAGATTGCAAGCTTCTTGCGTCATCCGCTCGTACTCGTCATTCTTGTCGCGGATGAACATGCTCACATGTGCCTGGACTTCATCGCCGACGTTCTTGATGATACGCCGCGAGAATAGGTGGTACGCCTGGTGTTCCGTGGCCGGGATTGCGCAGAACGTGCGTTCCGGGACGAAGTAGCCGCCGCTCCAGTAGCCGTTTTCTCCTAGGGAAGTATAGTAATCGTGAATGCCTATGCCCTTGAGGAGTGCCATACGCTCCAATCTCTGGGCTAGTTCCTGCTGCTTCAGAAGGGCACCTACGAACGTAAAGTGATCTGACATGTACTCGAAAGACCTTCCGACATTCCCCCGGTTGATATACGCCAGCCCCTGGCTGATCGTATCCATCCCTTGTTGGTAGCCTTCTATTTACAACGTTAGCAATTAGGCCCCCGTGTTGGAATCTTGGTGGAGTGTTTCAAGGGACGACTTACCTTTGACCGACTCTCTATTGAGGTTACGCATACTCCGCATGCCGTTCATGATCTGTTGCCGATGCATATACGCAGCGACTCCTCCCGCGGCAATGGCGCCAACAGTACCAGTCCGAACGGCAACGAGTTGCCACCCTCGCCAAGCCGGGTTAGAAGAGCCCCTCGACGGCAGGCTCGCTGGGGTCCGTTTGAAGGCTGATTTGCTCAGCGCAGCGGGCGCCGCCGATAAAGCTGTCATGACGTTGAAGACGCTGCTCACTTTCTGGTAATTCGAGAAAGCACCGTACACGAACATTGACCGCGCGAGGCCGTTGAACGGCGTGTCGAAGGTCAGGATGCCTTGTATCAAGGGGAAGATGGGCTGATCTGATTCTTGCTTTTCTCCTTTTTCAGCGGCTAGGCGCTCATTTAGAATGAGGAAGAGCGTGTCGGATGCTACGAAGCCGCTGAAAATTTGTGTGTTAGTATGCCAGCTCCGCTAGAGCTGCTTTCGGGTTCTATACTAAGATTCGCTTGGAGATATCTTACCCCATGGAGTGCGCAACTAAAATCACCCCGACTTCTCGGTCATGCGGTGGCCATGGCTTCTCACAGCGTGCTTTGCGCACTTCCATCACTCTCTCTTTCAGCCTGATGAGCTGTTAGTATTGGCCATGCTTTCCTTCCTTCCTTCCTTCTTCTCCTCACTGGGTTCCGGATATACATGTGTGATATAACCGGACAAGAGATGACATGAAACTTACCATTCTAGAAAAGAAACCGAACATTGACCTAACTCGCCTTTCGTCTCGTACTTTGGGTAGACGACGGCCTCAACATTATCGTCAGGTAATTGCTTCGCGACTTGCGTCTCGAGATCCTCTGGGAAGGTGCGAAAGGTATCGTCGTTTCCCTAGGCATATGTAAGTACAACAACTCTTATCCCGGGTCACGATAACTATGTGAATAAGGGAAGCATTAAGATCCTTTTACCTTGAAGCCGTGCAGGAAGCACAGCAAGAGTGTTCGCGGCATTCTATCTATATATCTCAGTGGACCCTACACCGGGTATCGCACGTGGAAGGCGAGGTAAGGTAAGTACTGTACTGCAGATACTGTATTTGGGTTGGTAGTGGACTCGCGGATCTAGGCGTGTGTACTAATTATACATGTCTAATATCAAGAGGAGATACAAAGCGAGCATTGGATTAGGTAGGTAGGTAGAAGGTAAGTAGGTAAGAAGAGAGATAAGAATGACGATCTCGAATATTTCCCACATCTGCCTACATATCAACATGCGTAAATAGGTGGTAGACTAGCATCTACGTAGATCTTAGGTAGGTATGGTAGGCATGCAGCTAAAATGAAAATACATGGGGAGCGAGCGAGTCACAAAATTGTCACGAACTGGTCGGTGTTACCACCGCGTCTACGCGCCACCACCCTCCTTCATAGGCATCATGTACGTCATTCGACGTCATTAACTCCAACCCTACTGGTGTCTCCTGTCGTGGTATCCTTGATTTTATTTGATGTCAAATCGCGCCAAACTCTACGGATTGGCTTATTCGTACCGAATTCTGGGCGCCGCTTGAAGCCTATCAAAAAGTGCATGTGTCAAATAGGATATGGGGAGATACTACGCTAAGGGGCTCACCTATGGACATGACAGTAATTCAGTCTACTCAATAGGTTTGTCATTATCGTGAAATCACATTCATAGTGCTGTTCCTGTTTTGTTTCTTTTGAACAAGAGGAAATTTTAATATCCTAATACTAAGTACAGAGATTATGATACATAAAGAAATTCTGAACGTCACGAAAATAGACAGATAAGAATACCTATACAGGGAGAGAGGGCAGTAAATCATATACTCATAACCCATGAACCTTTTGAATTCCATCCCAATTGAAGAAAACAGAACCAAATTTGTAGAGAAAAAACAGAAAATTCCATCAGACATTACATCCCAGAGTGAACAATCGTCGTAGATCCCAAGTATTGTAAAAAGTGTAAAAGCCAAAGAGGTGGAAAGGGAGTACCCATCCCATCTCGTCTCATATCTCACAAGAGAATTCATTCACCGAGAAACCATCTCAGAACCCCCTTATTTCTTCTTACCGCCACCAGTAATAGGGCTCAAGATCTCGCCCAGCCCAAGGCCATCTAGGACTTTACTAATCCCCAGACCACCGAGCAAGTTACCAACAAGACTGCCCAGACCAAGCCCGTTCAACAACTTCCCCACGAGACCCAGCACACCGCTGAGCAATAACCCCACGGCGGCGATGATCTGGAATAAGGGCTCCGAGAGGAGCCCCCAGAGGGGGTTGATCTTCTTCTTCGCCTTGGGAAGGTTCTCGAGCTTGCGCTTCGCGTTCTCGATGGTTTCTGTGACGGTCCCCGTGAGTTCCTTGAGGAGCTCTGCTAGGTGGTATTCTTCGGGGGTTGCTTCTTGCCCGGCCGAGCGGTGCTTTGCTTGGGCGGAGATCCGGCCGTCGGGGTCCAACCCGCGGATCACGCCGTTGGCTTCGGTGAGGATTTTACCGCCTTCTTCGATTAGGGGGCGGACTCTGTTTACGAGTTCTTCTTCATCGCGATCTTCTTCAGACTTGGCTTCTTCGATGTTGATTGCCTGTTATTGTATTCATGATTAGCTTCCTGTGATGCTTTTCCCCCGGTCATATGTAGCAAGATGAAAGTTGTATAGGTGTAGTAATAATTGGACTTACCTCTGCGATCATCCGGCAGATAGGCTTGATCTTGTCAAGCGACTGCTCAATGCAGTACGCGATCTGGCCCGCGATCTTAGCATCCTGCTCCCTCTGTAGACGCTTCTGGCGCTCCTCCTCGCTCTCTTCAGGCTCAGGCTCCTCTTCAGGAGGAATCTCGCTAAGCAGCGAGCAGTGGCCTAGCTTATTACCCTTCTGGTCAACAACATCGGCATCGTCATCGATCTTCTTGCCGGCGCACTGGCTCAGTTCGCCAGAGGTCAACTTGCCGATGATCTCGCCGTCCTCGTCGATGACGTTGCCCTCGCGGTTCACCTTGCGGCCCGACATGGGACTGACCTCCTTCTCCACCTCAGGCTCCTCCCAGCGCTCGGCGTGGCCTAGGACATTCCCGTTCTTGTCGAGGATATCGCCGTCGTCGTCTACGCGGCGGCCGGCGAGGATATGCGGATCGCCCGAGACCAGACGTCCGACTACAGCGCCGTTGGCAGCAGTCACTTTACCCTCTTTCGTGACCACGCAGCCCTCGAGCTCGGCGAAGGGGCCCTCCTTCATGCCCTCGCGCTCTGCCTCGGGGACTAACTCGCACTTGCCGATGACATCGCCCGCCTCGTTGCGGATACAGCCCTCCTTATCGCACATCTTCCCGATGAGCCGGGGCAGCGCACCCTCGACGACGCGGCCGTAGATGTCGCCGTGCGAGTCCACGGCGTTGCCGGCCTTGTTGATGCGCTTGCCCGCGAGCGCCGACATGTCGATCTTCTCCGCCTCGGGCTCGGGCTCGGGCTCCCAGCGCTCGGCGCGGCCCAATTTATTACCGGCGCGGTCGAGGATGTCGCCGTCGGCATCGACCTGCATGCCCTTGAGCTTCTTGGCATCGCCCTCCACGACGACGCCGATCTTCTCGCCGTTGAAGATGACATCTCCGTTATCGCCGACTGTGGCGCCGGGGAAGGCTTCGAAGGGGGATGGTTCTTCAGCTTCCTCGCGCTCGCTGTCGGGGATCGGCTCGGCTTTCCCGATTACCTTGCCCGCGTCGTTGAAGATCTCGCCGTTGTCCCCGACCTTCTTGCCCACGAGGTGCTTGAGGATGCCCTGCACCACCTGGCCCCAGACCTGCCCCTTGTCGTCCACGACGTTGCCGAGCTTGTTGACTTTCTTGTCCTTGAGCACGGAGTAGTCGATGGGTTCTTCCTCGGGCTCTTGTGGTTCTTCTTCCTCCTTGCGCTCGGCGTGCCCGATTACATTGCCGTTCTTATCGAGGATGTCGCCGTCTGCGTCGACTTTTTTGCCAATGAGCTTCTCCCAGTCGTCGCCGACCGCGACGCCGACCTGGCGACCCTCGTAGATGACTTTCCCGTTCTTGTCGACGGTGGCGTCGGGGAAGTCCTCGAAGGGACCGCCTTCTTCGTTCTTGATGGGCTCGGGGAGGGCCTCGACTTCGCCGATCACGTTGCCGCGGTCGTCCCAGACTTTGCCGGCCTTGTCGGGTATGCGCCCGATCATCTTCTTCAGGTCCCCGCTCTTCACCTTGCCCACGGGGTTGCCGTCGCGGTCGATCACGTTGCCCATCTTGTTGATCTTGAGACCCTCCAGGATGGAGATGTCCGGCAGGCCCTCTTCACCGGCTTCCTGCGCCTGCTGCTTGGCAGCATCAATGGCGTCGAGACGCTCCGCAGCCTCGGGGACTTCGTCGCGAATGCGCTCGACGATGCTGCCCTCGGGCACGAGGTTGACTTTTCCCAGCTCCGTGTCGTTGTCACCCAGGAGTTGGCCGTGTTCATTGATGCCCTTGATGTCCTTGCCGATCAGGCTGTGGTAGTCCTGGCCCTCGGCCAGCTTACCCAAAACCTTCCCGTTCTGGTCCGTCACCTGCCCGTTCTCGTTGATTTTGAACGGCGCCTGGAACATCCCGATGACCTTGTCGGCTACCGAGGGCGCGAACGACGGGATCTGGATGGGGGCAGCCTTTTGAGCTTCTTCGAGGGCGTCCAGACGCTCCACGGCCTCGGGCACGTCCTTCCTGACGCGCTCGACCATGGAGCCCTCGGGGGCAATGTCGATCTTGCCGTACACGGTGTCGTTCTCGCCGAGCAGGTTACCTTCTTCGTCGATGCCCTTGACGTTCTTGCCCACGAGATCCTGGATATCAGAGCCGGCAGACAGTTTGCCTAACACTTGGCCGGATTGGTCTTTCACTTTTCCGCCATCGGCGATGGTGAAAGGTCCGTCGTACAGAGCGATGACTCGGTTTCGGACTGAGGGGGATAGAGAAGGGATCTCAGGGAGGTCGGCCTCGGGAATGGGGGCTTGCTCGGTGAGGCCCTGGGCCTTGGAGCCTAGAGCTGATGGAGCAGCTTCACCTTCACCTTCGGCGGCTCCCTGGGCATTTTCCTGTGCACCCTCTGTCGCGTCCTGGGCAGCTTCTCCAGCTTCACCTGTCGCATCCTGAGCAGCACCAGTAGCGCCCTCAGCAGCGCCCTGGACACCATCCGCCGCGCTGCCAGCAGTATCGCCGACAGCACCCGTGGCGCCCTCGACGGTGTTTCCAGCAGCGTCTGTCGCGCCTTCGACAGCTCCACCGGCGGTATCCGTGGCACCCTTCGCGGTATCGCCTACTGCCGCCGTGACATCTTGGGTCCCCGTGGCTTCGCCCGCGGTATCAGTAGCGCCCTTGACGGTATCGCCAACGGCTCCAGTGGCACCCTTAGCAGTATCTCCCACAGCGCCCGTGACGCCGCTGACGGCAGAGCTAGCAGTATTAGCGATTCCTCCCAGAGCACCTCCGAGACCGCCTCCACTACCACCTTCACCTTCTCCTTGCTGTTGTTCATTGTCACCCCCTGTGGCTGTATCTTTCGCAGATCTCGTAGTATAGTTAAGATTAGAAGCGACATCGTCCAACGGCTGCGCCTTCCCGACAACGCCGCCGTCTTCATCTAGGATGTCCCCTTCCTGCGTGACGATGTACCCCGTGAACTTGGAGGCTTCACCATCGGTCACTTTACCAATGGTGTTCCCATCGTCGTCAATCACTTGCCCTTCCTCGTTGATGCGGCCGGCCGCGGGCACCATCTCGCCCTCGTTGTCACCGCTTGATTCCCCGAGGTTCGACTCGGATACATCTGGTATGGAGCGAGGTGCTGATGGGTTGTTCTGGGGGGTTTGAGTGGCGGCTTGTCTCTCTGTTTGGGGGGATTGGGATTGGGATTGGGGGTCGACTTTGTTGCCCTGGCCGGGGCTGGTTTGGCTCTTGGCCATGTCTGCGATTCCGGACATGGCGGCGGGATGGATGATGGCGGCTAGGTTCTGATCTGTTGAGAATCCGTGGGGTATATCTTGTGTTTGAGTTTGTTGATTATTATAATATGTATTAGTGGGAGTGTAATTGGGATCTTGGGATTGGGATCTATGTTGTTGTCTTTGATTAAACATAGGTTATGAGAGTTTATGATATTATCTTGAGTGGCTAGATTAGATCTGCGGGTTTTGCTAAATACTTAAACAAAAGGTTATTATTATATCATGAACGAACGATAGGTATCTATCTCATGAATGACGAGTGATATCCTTGAGTTACGTCACTTGCCGGCGAAAGGAGCTGCGCTTAAATCATAGGAGAGGAAAATATTCTGCCTATCTCCTAGCCAGCTACCTACCTACCTTACCTCCCCACAAGGCCTTGAATCCTTCGTACGGTCAGTCAGTCAGTTGTACAAGTGTCTTTCGACGTCATGCTCGTCTGCTAGGTGTTCGAGATACATGGGCTAGAACGTCATTAACGAACGGCTGCCACATGGAACCCTTGCTTTCTTTTGCCTCCCACATACCTACATCCCTCCTATCCCTCACTCCCTCGGTGGGTGGCTTTTCGTTCAAGCCACACATGTGTAAGGCTATTGTCCGTGTGTCTGTTTGTCCGTATAAGGGAGTGATGAACAGGTTGGGTTCGAAGGCGTGCCACGAGGGTACCCAACTGAATCTTGACTTCGTCTGTTGTTACTTAGTTATAGTCGTTTGTTACAGCTGCTTGGCGAATCACGCCGACCTACCTACACGTACATGATGTATGCGTAGACCATCAGGCTCGAGGTGTTCCCGGCCTATTGGCTCTGAATCCTCGAGGTACTTAGACAGGAAACCGACATGGGGACATGGCTACCTCCCTACCGCCCCTGGATAGACGGCTTGGAGTAATGAGCCAAGCAGCGAATAACCATATAGCGCTGAAAGGAATCGAACCAATCTCACTACAAGGCTCAGACAGTGGAGTACACTACGCCGCGTTGTTTGAACTCCCTCCAGATCTCGATCTATATGGGTGATCTCAGCTTTTCCCCCGAGCAGCCCCGAGTAATGATGGTGATAATCGGCCTACACGTACATACCTACATACAGTACTGTAGAGTGTCGGGGGTGTGACTGAGAAATGGTGCTGCTTTCCAAGGTTTCCTGACATTACACAGCATAACATCAGCATGTATGCACTGTAGTTCTGATTAGACATGTTGTCGTCAGCCACGCACACCATGATAGCGTAGCCACATCTTCGCAACAAGGATTGTTGTTTCACGAGCTGCCCGTGTTGGTCCAGCGCCGTTGGATCGTCGCTTTTAGTACAGATCGTGGCGCCGTTTGGTATAGTATTTGTCCGGTCGCTCCCGTAGTGCCTAGACGTTGTATCTAGAGCGGAGTCTTGTTTTGTTACCTTCGTACTCATTAGCGTCCTCTTTACTTTAGTGTAGATCTAGCGAGAGCTGCCCAGTAGTCTACGCCGTAGTTACATACATACAGGCGAATACATGTACTGTATGTAAAGTTCTCCTCGGTAAACCTTGCTGTTAACCATCTCACATTTCATCCCTATCCTTGCACGGGTGGGGAAAGTGATACGCAGCTAGCGTCACCCTAGTCAGGCTCCCAGCTCCTCTCCACGAGGGTAAAGAGATCTCTCAGCCGGTTTTTCCAGAAAAACTTGGTACGGGTGATCCACGGGGCCTGGACTAATCGTGGCGAAACCCTCCCCAAAAGCCTGTAAAATCAAGCCACACTTGAAGCGGCTCGACGTCAAATTAACGTCATAAAGAGGTTAGCGTCGGAGATGAGAGGGGAGATAGAGCGAGGAGCTCCCCTCAGCTCTATCCTCCAATTGCTCATCACGTATCGTGGAATTCCATTCTTACTCTGTATCCCTACGAGCCCTCGCCGCGTTTGTATCAACGTCTGCTTTGGGATCGCAGGCAGGGAGGTCAGGTTCTCATCAATGCCCAATGACTTCAGCCACTTAGAACATACTCAAAGGAAGCCTAGGAATTATAATATAAGCTTGTATATTTTTCTGATTTTATGTGTGCGTTTTAATGGCTGCTGGAAGTCATTGGTATTAGTGAGGAGATGGGTGATTGGGTCGAAAACAACGACCCGCCTCCTACCACCTACTCAACATTCAAACCACTTCAACCACTTCAACCAGCCACAACATAACATACTCAACTATATTCAAGAAAACTATACCTGTTCATGATACCGTAAGATAGGCTTTGATGAATCTAGTTGTATTAACTTCGTATTTTTACAACTTTGCTTGACAATGTTATGATTGGCCAAAGTGGTTGTTGACTTCTAGTAGGAAATTGGGGGTGGGCCGTTGTTTTGTTTTAACCTCACTGCTCTACACAGACAATAGAAATCGCAATAATTCGTAGTGTTTTTTAACGCATACCTTATCTTCACTTATCCTCATAAATTGATAACTCAACCCAATTTTCCAACCTATGCCCCTTCATTAACAAACTTCATTAACTCCCGACACCTCACATCTCGCATCCCATATAAACAAAATCAACAGTAGATCCTTCCTTTTAGCCTC